>JAXQQM020065665.1:0-64368 GCA_034641835.2 Pinus albicaulis | reverse complement strand
CAGAAATCACTGTTGTTTTCATGAAAAGAATATAATGACTAAAACATTAGACAATTTGAATGTGCCTTCCAAGGCCAATTTCTCCACATGTGAATATTTGATTTCACGTGATGCAAACTATGACTAAGATAGTAAATCACATGTTCACCACGGAATTCATCTTCTTGAACTAGAACCATTCTATCGTGGAACCTTGCGAAGTAGGTATAAAAATTAATCCTGGTTGTAATTGGAGGATGGGCAGAATTCGGGCATGCACTAGTAGAAAATGATGAAATTAGTGACTAGGTGACTAAAAACCTTAGTCACCACAATTATTTCAAGTGAATTACTACTAAATTTGAGCAATTTTAAGTGATCAAACTAAAAATGACTAACTTAAACTACTAATTTAGTCTAGGAATAAAATATACGACTAGATAATAAGTGACTAAACTAAAAATAACTAAAGAAATAAAATATACGACTAGCTAATAAGTGACTACACTAAAAACGACTAACTTAAATGACTAATCTAGTCTAGGATTAAAATATATGACTAGATAATAAGTGAAAAAATTAATAATGATTAACGTAAATGACTATTATAGTCCAAGAATAAAAATATGACCAAATAACAAGTACAACAAGAATATGAATTAGTCATTTATGTTAGTAATTTTTAATTGTGGACACACTATTTGTTATGGGTTTTTTATGGCATTGTTACTTACCATGGTTGATTATTGCACTATATTCCTAGAGAATGATTTCATTCATTTGAATTCAAAGTATGTTGATTTATACATGGTCAATTGATATAAATCTATAAGTTTACTCTAAACCCATATTATTCTATAGATACATGCATTACAAAAATGTTCATGAATTCTAATAATGCATTCACATTCTTAGAATGTGCACACATTGTTATTAGAAAACCATACATACTAACAATTCTTGTGGCTCTTTAATTATGTAGAATAACATGCCATGGCTCCCATATACAAGTTGAAATCCGAATATCCCTTAGAGAGTATCTATGTGGTTGTTTGGGGGTTAATTCGTGTTCCTTGAAATCAAGAAGCTTTATATAGGGCCTAAGGCCCTCTTTTCTCCTGCTGTCAATAGATAATACATTCCCCAAGACCCATTATTACCATGTAAACCATACCCATGGTGACAAATATCCCCCATATAGGCCAAATATTCCCTATGGATGTTCCATGTAGTAATTAGAATACTTGTTCAAGAAGATTGATCATGGGAAGATTCAAAAATGACCCAAGCACCTTATGATCCTTCCTTGAACATGGTTAAGGCCCCAAGTGCCATACATGGTGAAAAGAGACTCCTAATGATATTAAGGCCAAAATTAAAGGCCCTAAGACCTAAATATGTCACAAAAAACCTTCAAATAACACCAATATCACACCTAAAGGCTAGATATTATATCTTATATATGATATGTGTGGTCGTTTTAGGCCTTATTCACATCCCTTGAACTAAAGAAGTTTTGTTTAGGGACTAAAGATCTTGATTTCCTTCCATATCCATCATAGAGGCCATAAAACCCATCCTTATTATGTAAAACATACTAGTTGTTCCCATATTTCCATTCTAATATTATGTTCATGGATGTTAAATATGAGAAAGGCTTGTTTTAGGCATAAGGCCCTTTTTCATTCCTTGTCTAAGGTATAAGACCTAATTCTCAGATATGATGTGGAAAACCTCATAATGGAACCCTTATCCTAGATGGAGGCTTAAAATCCCTCAAAGATGATTTATATTATTCTTTATGGTTTTTTCATGCAATGTGAGCCAAAGAAGTTTCATTTTGGGATTGAGGAAATTGTTTTCATCCCTTTGCAATGGTACAAGCCTAATACCCATTATTACTATGTAAAACATACCAATGACACTAAATATCACCCATAGATTCCTAAGATCCCCTTTAGATGTTATGTGTTGTTCTTTGATACTTTCCCTATCCCCTAAAATCCTTAACTACTAAATCCCCTAACCCCCTAAACTTCTAAACCCCTAACCCATTTAACCTTGTATACCCCTAAACCCCTAACCCATTTAACCCCCTAAACCCTAAACCTCTAAACCCTTAACCCTAGCCCCTTAAACCCTAATTCCCAACCCGCAACCCATTTAACCCCCTAAACCATAAAACTCTAAACCCTTACACACTTCAACTTAAACCCTAATTCCCAACCCCTAACCCATTTAACCCCTTGTTGATGGGCAAAATTGTACTGCCAAAAAAAAGGGGGTATCCCGAGTAAAAGGTCCCAATTAGACCTCACATCATTTGGGATAGGAGCCCCATCCAGTATGTGGGCCTGACTATCGCCATAAGTGTTTCCACTCTTGGTTGTGGATGAGAAGATGATGAAGTGGAGGAAAAGGTGAAATGACCAACCAGTGAAGAAAAATCAGCCCAAGATTGATGAACCATAAACAAAGATACAAGCAAGTCTAAGTAGCAAAATAAAAGGGGGTATGCCATGAGTGGGATCGGTGAGCCGAAAACCCAGTCAGACATACATGAAAGAAAACATGCTAGAAGTTAATTGCAAAGTAGTTCAGAATAGGTCACTGTCATGGCAAAGAACAAATAAACACTGATTCGAAAGAAAACGTACATGAAACTACTATGAATTATATCATAACCAATTGCATGCATGAAAGCACACATACAAACAGAGTGAAATATTAGACAACTAGTACTATCACCATAAGCGAGCATGTGAATCAGTGCCAGAAAAGAGAATATATATATTATTAATGCTGGTGAAACTTGAAATACATATTTAAAACTCGTTAAAACCCAGTAGTGGAACATGGGCTATTCATCTCAATGCATGCTACCAAAACCATAGCCTCGCTACCTCTCTCTCTACTTGAACCCAAGCATTGAGTGCCTTTAGCGCTCAAGCACCAATTCACTGATGTGTCTTGGATTTCAATTGCAGAGCTAAAAGTCCTTCACTTCATTTCCTAAAATTGTACATATAAGCTGAGATGACTCTTGAGTTCCCTTGACTCTTGGTATTCCTAACTATTGGGTTGGCTTGTGACTTGGGCCATTCATGACCTGTGACCCAGGGTCATATGCGAGCTGCAACCTGGGGTCATTTGCGAGCTGCGACCTGAGGTCATCCGTGACCTGCAACCTGAGGTCATTTGCGACCTGTGACCTGAGGTCATCTGCGACTTGCAACCTGAGGTCATCTGCAACCTGCGACTTGTGACCTGGGGTCATCTGTGACCTGATGTTAGTTGCAACTTGGGACATTCCTTCTATTCTTCTCCTTTTTGGGAGCTCAACCTTTGCAAAACATGATGCCTTTCCCTAGTACCAGTCTTGTGTGAATGGATCAGTGATAGATGTGCCATTAAGCTTGTAGTGAGGTTCTTTCGAGCTTTGAAAGGACCCCCCTTGCTTGCTGGGAAAACCTTAGCTCTTTGTGAAAACCAATAGCTTCTACCTACAATAAAATAGCATAGGTCACATGTATTTATGATAGAATAATAATGGTAGAGGCGTATTCAATTAATTTCAAGAGTGATTCAAACAAATGATGTTAGTTTATACCCCTGTGTAGTATTTTGTCACGTCGCAACGTTATCGGTGCATGTGGTTTGCATATGATGACCCTATGCCCTTTTACCCAAGACTTATTTCTTCTCTATGGCGTAACAGTAAGGAGGATCAAATAAAGCTTATTTGCACCAAGCACACTTCTATTTATGTGGTGCTTCCTTGGTCACTGCCTCGTATATTTTTTGAATGGCTAAAATGCGGTGTGCCATTACATCCTTGAAAAAGCCACTATGTGTACATGCGCACATCTCCTTGGCACTGGTGTTTGCTCAACTGTGCGCGAAGGTGAGTCCTCTTCTTATTCTTATGGCACCTCGACTGTATGTGGTCAAGAAAGCACAACGACCAATGACCTTTATCCTCATACAACTTTTCCTCTGATGATAATGCCCCTCAAGACCACCTACCATAACCTGAGTGCATGCCCTCCCTATGCGGTTTGAATGCCTGAGAGTGCGACTACCCATTTGATGGTCATGGGTGCTATATTTGCGTGAGGTTGCAATCACGGGTGGAGGTCGCATAGTCGGGTTAGTCGCATGGTCACCAGAGCTAACTTGGGCACGACATTTTGTGACCTTGCAGCAGGAGAGAGGTCGCATAGTCATGTTGAGGAGTTGGGTCGCATGCTGACCAATGGCACGGGTTGCAAGCTGGGCGAAATGGAAGTGCCTCTTTGCAACCAAAAAGCGTGCCTATTTTGGGAACCATGCTCGTGGAAACAACGGTGATTGTGCAACCTCGGCGGAGACTATGGTAAGGATAAGTATGAATTCTCGGAGTAACCTGAACATTTCAACGCTAAATCTAACAACCATCGGTGTTGTTGTTTTGTTGTTGAGTTCTTTATTTTGTCGGGACAACTCTCTACATTTTTAATGACGACAAACAATGCATAAGAACCTTTGTTACACTAAAAATTGTCACCTTAACATTTTGCTGACTGTATGAGCTCATTAACACTCATACATAACTCCTTTGCAATTCTGACATATCAGTTCCTCATATCAAGCCTTGAAAATCAGAGAAAAGTTCCTAAAAATCTCCTAAACTTTGGTGTCGCACTTTCTCTCTATCTTACCTGCGGTCTCTTTTTTGATACGTGTTCATCTTCTTGTGTATTAGAACACAATTTATACGTAGTGTGGAACCACTGTGTAAGATAAAAAAGGTGCAAGTAAATTCCAAAAATCTCAATAAAAGTGAATTCTAGAAGCTTCCAGAAAATATCTTACGGTGATAGAACCGCTCTTATGAGGTGCATGTATCCATTATCTTGTGAAGCTAACCCCTTGATGTGAGGAGCTTATCCCTTTGAAGGAGGATTCTATCCCTTCATAGTTGGAACAAGAAACCTCCTATATTCTACTATAAGGAGGCATTGGGTAGCCTCTTGGAGTTCAGCTTTAGAATATTTGAAGTTAAGTATTTACATTGAGATTCGGACTCGGTTGTTCAAGAATTTTTGAGAGAGATTACATACCTCTATTCGTCTTGGTTGGAGGAGTGCAGAGCTTATCAAAGTAGAGGAGATTCCTGCTTCGGACCCCGGAAAGTCCTGTGCAACATCAAGGCTTAGGTTGTAAGGATTTTCTTCTTTTGAAATTAATACAAATATACTCATTTTTCTCAATAAGCTTTCAATAAATGGTTTATTTCATAGATTCCTTGATCACTATGATAAGCATGGTTTATGATGATTTCTATACAGGTGCTATGTAATATTTTTCTTGTTTGTGACTGCAGGTTTATGAGGAAAACTCCTTCAAGCGCGCGAGGGACAATAACGACTTCAAACAAGCACTGGACAAACGGTAAGTCCTTAACACCTCTATAGAGATTTTCATAGATCATATATGCTTAGAGAAAGATTAGTCTATTTGGCTGTTTGTTGCTAGATACTTTTAGTACTAGGGAGATCGGTCTTGTCTGCAAGACAGATTTATCTGCCAACAAATTGGCAACTCTGCTAGGGAAATAACTTGTTGTTTTTGGTTCTCTTTTATTTTGATTTGAGGAAACGTTTTTCCTAGTTTTTGATTGATAGAAATCTGCCTAGGTAGCTTAGGTTTTCTCTGTTTTTGAAAATTTTGAGATCTTTTATGTTTTCCTATAATTTTTCCTGGGACTGCACTTTTCCTTCTTTGCACAGTACAGGCAGTTTCACATTTTTGCTTTAGTAAATAGTGTGGTACCGCACCTGTTCCTTCTAGAAGCCTGCAGACCCTGTTAAAATTTTTAAAAACCTTTAGATTTATTTCTTTAGTTTATCTTTATTTTAATTTAGAGTTTTTTATTTCTGCCCAGATTGATGATTGTTTCTGTCAAAAGCTTTCTGTGAATGAATCTTAGCAGTATTGGTGTTTTGATGATTTTCTAGAAGTTTTGCGTTTTGGATTGTCTTTCACTTGGTCTTTGTAGCGATTCGAAGCATTGACTGTTTGAAATACCTGAGATTACATTGGTCTTTTGTCTTTTGCTGAATCCGACCTGATTGTGAAATCATCCTTTATTGAGAAATAGAGTTGCCTGTTTCTTTGCAAATCTTCGAAAAGAAACTTTGTTATTGGTTTTTTGAATTTCATTTTTTATAAAAACATAATTGAGTGTTTTTGATCTGTTTGTTATTCTGAACAAATAGATCCTTAGTTTTTTGAATAACTAAGTAAAACATTCTTCAAAAAAATTTAAGGCTTTTATTCAAATAGGTTATTAAAATTTGTAGATCTCAGAATTAGTTTGATAGTTTTGAGTGATTTTCATAGAATTTTGTAGATCTCTTTTGAAGAAAACTTGTTTTGTAGCTTCAAGTTTTGAAAGTAAAAGGATTTTCTTATGAGCTTTGATAGTTTTGTTTCATTTGGAGTTATTGCTGAAAAGACAAAAATATTTTCTTTCAATTGTTCTTTATGTTTTAAGAAGGAATTGTTCATTAAAAGAATTGCATTCTGTAACTCTTCCTTAATTATAATTTCATTGAAAGAAAACGATCTGATTATCATTTTTAGGTGCATTTTTAGTGTTTTTTGGAAGTCGAGTCTTCACACCATCAGAGTTTCACTTCCGCACCCATTGACTTAAGAAACAACTCCTAAAAGTAACGCTTAATTAAAATTCATCTAGCAATTTTTTTATTTTCTAGGGCTCTTATCACCAACATAGCTTAGGCTAGTATCTTGGAGTAGGGAGTAATTAACTCTCCAAGGTAGTAAAACAAACAAGTAGACAAATCTTGCGGTAGGAAATAAACCCAATCGTAATTTGTATAATCTGGGAAGCTTCTCTTAAAGAAGTCAATCACGAGATCATGTCCGAACCTTTGAGACAATCAATTCTGTTTCATTGGGGAAGATAGAAGATTTTGCGCACATTACAAATGGTAAACCTCGGATTAACCATTGTCGAGGAGCCTGGGGTCACTTGTCGGTAAACCTCGGATTAACCATGTCGAGGAACCTTCAAGGGGATTGAGCTTTGTTACTCTGCCCTTGCGCGTGAGATCGGATCGTAGACTGTTCCCCCAGTTATATTTGTTACTATTGGTAACCTTAGTGTCCACAAACTTAAGATTATTTCCTAAGGCGACGGTGGAGGAAAGATCTCACTGTACCTGGAGCAGACGTCGACTAGACTCACTTGGACTCTCTGGGGGGTTATCTTCACACGAGATGGTTTTGTGAGGAAACTTGTGCCAGTATGTTTCATTAAGCAGGTTGTCGGGGTAACTGTTCCAACCGCCCTTTCTGTATTAAATTTCGACTAAGTTGGATTTCATCACCAACTAGTGTTTTTAGTACGGGAGGTTACTGTTTGTGTGTGGTTTGAACTCTTAGATTTTTAAGCGTGTGATTCAATTGTTTGTTTCTTAGAGACTTTAGGTGTTTTCATTGAAATTTTCTTTGTTTGCGTGTGATTAGTTAAATAGTTAATCGTGGCGGAATTGCCGAGACAATCCCGGAGATTACAAGGGAAACCCCCTGAATATTCACCAAGTCAGCTTGAAGGGCTTTGCGCTCTGGTATCATCTAGTAGCAGTAGGATTAAATCAACAGAATTCGAAACTTCATCTATAGTAGTTCATCCTGGTTATCAAACACCCATAATAGAACACATTCAAGAGCCGATTTCGGTTTCTAAAGTTACTGGTAGTATTTCTCCTACCAGTGAATTAGCTGACGAACCTGAAATCTCTGAACCTGAAACTGAACCTTCTGTTTTGGAAACATCTTCAGGATTTATTACACCAACTTCTAGCGATCCTGGTTCACCTAGGGTAAGAAATATTATCACTGAAGATCTTCCATTTGGACTAATTTCTATTGAAGAACTTACTAATCCAGATGAAGATTTATATCTTCCCAATTCCCCTCAGTCGTTAAATCTTAGGGAACGTGAATCAATTTTCTACAGCCCTATTCGAACTATTGCTTGGTACTTATCCTTAACGAATTTTTAGAAAATCCGGGTCTTGCTTTTTCTCCACCTCGAGTTCCGTTTCATCCAACACCCAGAGGTTACTATCCGTCATCCATTATGGCAGGAGAGTCATCCATGTTTTCCCAGACACCGGAAACATTTTTACATGGTGGTCCTTCTGTTCCTTCGGGATATCAGGCTCTGTCTGGTACTTTCTCCGGAGTAGCTCCTCAACCAATAGAACAAGTGTTATCATCTGGTTTAAGTGGAATTAAAACTGAAATTTCAAATGCAGAGAAAATCTTTATGATGTCTGGTAATATTCCGAATCCGAAACCTCAAGGTAGTCAGTTACCGCCTGGAGGGCAATCTCAGGGAAATCTGTTACCGCCTGGGGGGCAACCTCAAGATAGTCAGTTACCGCTTGGGGGGCAACCTTCAGGAAGTCAATTACCACCTGGGGGGCAACCTCAAGATAGATTTTTCCCAGGACAAACTGTGGAATCATATTATTTTGGGGAACAACCCCAAGGATAGTGCATACCTCAAGGATATCAACCTTCAGGACAGTACATACCACAGGGTCAACCCCAAAATCAATATGCTCCTCAGGGTCCTTATCAACCCCAGCTTCAGTACGCGCCTCAGGGTTATCAACCTCAAGGTCAGTACCCAATTCAAGGTTACCAATAGCCTTCTGGTCAGTAATCTGTTCAAGGAGCTAGAAATTTACCACTTACTTATCAATCCTATGTTCAACCAGGTTATGGTGCTTACGTTCAACCTTCTGCGGGACAGTACCCCGGAATGAATATGGTGTGGGATCCATCCCAGTATCAACAGCCTATGTAGCCTAAAGTGCAGCTGCCTTATCAACCTGGACAGCCTTTGGTTTCTAGTTTAACCCCGCAACCTGTCTAGCCAACTATTCAAACTTTTGCACCTAGTTTTGTTTAGCAGGCTGGGCCTAGTTCACCTCAAACTCTGCCTCAAACTGCTGCAACGTCTGTTCAACCTGTAACACCTATTTCTGGATTATATGTAACTTCGAGTTCGGCTATCCCTGTATCTGTGCAAATCCCTCAAGTCTCTGTACCCTAGTCAGGATCTTCAGTTCAGACTTCGGTTCAGATGCCTGCAGGACAAACCGGTACAAGTATAATTTTCACAAGTCAACCAAAATTCACGTATCAACCGTACCAGGGATATCCTCAATATGGTCCTGGTTCACAAAATCCAAGTTATAAGTATCAACGGTACCCTGGCTATACTTATCAGCAGCCTCAACAACCCCAGTTTGGTCCGGTTAATCCTGGTTTTCCAGGAGGTTACACGATTCCTAACGCAAATCTGATTCCCAGTTATCTTGGGTATCCACCTCCTGGAACTGCTTTGGCTACTCAAGGTTTTCGTGACCCTAACCGTCAGTTACCATTTATTGCAACTTTGTATTTACCTGATTTGACGCGCCTTACGAATGATTCAATTTTCTATTATCCGTACTGGCTGCCAATGCCGCATAAGTTGCCCAGTGATATACCCAAATTCGAAGGTAAGTCAGGAGAGGATCCATCAAATCACGTCATGACTTATCACCTCTGGTGTGCGTCTAATTCAATCATTGATGATTCGATTCGCTTACGTCTTTTCCAAAGAACTCTTATTGGTCTTGCAGCCAAATGGTACATTGAGTTACCACGAGGCTCGTTTAATAACTTCAGTCAGTTAGCAACTGCCTTCTTGACTCATTTTCAGTTGCCTGTCAGATACGACAATGGCACGGAATTGTTAACTTCGCTAAAACAATCTACGTCTACGTATATTTCTGATCATATTCATGAATGGCGACGTAGAAGACGTTTGGTGAAAGTTTATATTCCGGATCAAATTTTGGTAGAATGGTTTGTTAAATCATTGTTACCCAAGATTACTGAATATGTAGCTAAGGTTGGTGTTGTTACTGAGGAGCAAGTTATTTCTCAAGCTCAGTACCTTGACCTCGTTTATACGCAGTCAGGTACTTTACACGAAAAAATCCCCGACCTTCCAAAACAAGGTCAAATAGCTGCTGCTCCTTTAGGGTCTCATGTCGCTGATGGTATGATTGGTACGGTCAATAAAAAAAGTAAGAAGAAATATTTAAAGAATTATTCTCCTATTATAACTTTACCAAATTCCCCAAAAGGAGAATCTTCCCCTGAAATTTCTGCCGACATTCATGTCGTAGAGACATATACGGCTAAATCTAAATCCGGTGGTAAAAAGAAAGGGAAGAATAAAAATAAAAACAATTCAAAAGAGAAAACTGATAAAAATGAATCCAATGATGAAAAATGAAAACCTCATTATCCTTGTTATATTTGTGACGAAGATCATTTTACTAAGGAATGCCCACATCGAGTAGAGGTTGCGAAATTCTTTAAAGGTTCACAACAACCTGCTATCTTGAAGGATCCTTTTCCGACTCAAGATAGAAAAATGGTTGGTTCTACTTCGACAACTTTAGAAGAACCTATTTTGATGATGTCTCATGTAAGGATTGCGGCGCGATCACAAGATTATGGTACTAAGAGTCCTGTTGATGGTAAAGAAGCATAATCTTCTAATGCAAATACATCAACTACGCCTCCTCCTGTTTCTGGTCCACTACAGATCGAGAAACAAAATCCAGACTTAATAATCAAACCGCCTGCTAAAGGTGTTCTTCGTAAATCAGCTTTCAATCCACATGCGAGAGCTGCTCAAAATTACAACATTGTTGAAGACTTAGCTATTTCCCCTTCAGCAATGTCGGCTTTGGAAGTGCTGCAATCATGCCCAGCACAGCGTAAATTGCTTTTGTCTGCTATAGGAGCTGTAGATGTTCAGGATTCTAATCTTATAATCTTTGATTTAGAAAATAGTACACCTCGTCTACCTCATCAAATGGCTTTCTAGATACCAGTGTTAGTAAAAAACAGACCGATCTATCGGACTGTGATTGATGAGGGGGCTTCAACGTGTATTATGTCGATTCAGTGTTGGAAATCACTTGGTTCTCCTACACTTAACCAATCTCTGACGATTCTTAAGGCTTTTGATGGTCGAGGTTTTCACCCTTTTGGTATTTTGTAGGATTTACCCATAGGGGTCGAAGGTAAAACCGTAAATCTAGATGTGGAAGTGGTTGATGCCCCTCTAGATTACAACCTTCTTCTAGGTCGCAGTTGGTCTTATGCGATGATTGTTGTTGTTTCTTCGGTCTTTCGACTCATAAAATTTCCATATCAAGGAAAGATCGTCACAATAGATCAGTTAACTTATTTCTCTTCCGACCCAGCCTCTACAGAAACAATCCAGCACGTTGGTAAAGCGGCTATCCCTTATAAGGATGTTGGAGTAGGATTGGTTAAAGATTCTGGTTTACTAGGAACTTTTTCCTTTCCTCCTCCTAATGTATCGCCTGCTGTTGCAACTATTCACATGATTTCGTCAAATACTATTATGTTTGATGATCCTTGGATCATACCTTCTGATTCTGAGTTAGATTCAATTGATGGCATGATGCCTTTGAGTCCATTTGAAATTTCATACCAGGCTGTATAGTCACTTTCCGACCCCTCTTCAACCAAAAATGATCCAATGAATGGCATCCACGAGGAATCACTCTATATATCCAGTTTAGCCACAACGACATTTCCTGATGTTGTTCATACTGATGAGCACATTCGTGAATTTTTGTCCGTTGATGATTTACCATGGGAAGATCTGCATCACCAATCTTCGTTTTTACCTGAACTAGATCATTTTGAAGATGATTTCGCTTCAATTTTTACTGCTGAATATGTCAAAGAACCCCAGAATCCATTGCAAAATCCTGATTCTGAGTTAAATTTGGAAAATATTTCTCGAACGGTTCCAATTGACATTTCGGTAAAACCAGGAATAATTGAAAACATTCATATAGGTGCTTGTTGTACTGAAGATGAAATTAAAGCTTATAAAGCCCTATTTCAAGAATTCTGTGATGTGTTTGCCTGGTCCTATGAAGAAATGCCAGGAATTGATCCGTCAATCGTCGTACATGATCACAAGACTTACCTGGATGCCAAACCTGTTCGTCAACGTTTACGTCAGATACATCCTAGAAAAGCTGCTGCTATTAAATCAGAAGTTGAAAAATTACTTCGTGCAAGTTTCATATATCCAATTCCTTTAACAGATTGGGTATCAAATATTGTTCCTGTAACTAAAAAACAAGGAACGATACGAGTATGTATCGATTATAGGGATATTAATCGAGCTTGTCCCAAAGACAATTATCCAACTCCTTATATCGATCAAATAATTGATGATTGTGCCGGTAGCGAAATGTTTTCCTTTATGGATGGCTTTTCAGGGTATAATCAAATAAACATACTCCCTGCTGATCAGCCAAAAACAACTTTTATTTGTCCGTGGGGGACATTTTCTTATCGCAAGCTACCCTTTGGATTAAAGAATGCTGGAGCAACTTTTCAAAGGGCAATGTCTTATGCGTTTCATGACATTAAGCACATTGTGCAGTCGTATCTCGATGATCGACCATCTCACACACTTACGAGCTATCTTTATGAGATGTCGGCATTATAAAATTAGGTTGAATCCACACAAATTTGTTTTTTGTGTAGAGTCGGGTCGTTTACTGGGCTTTGTTGTCTCGAAATAAGGCATTCGCGTCGATCCGTCGAAGGTCGAAGCTATTGTTAAATTACCTCCTCCTTTGACTTTATGCCAACTCCAAAGTTTGCAGGGGAAAGCAAACTTTTTACATCGGTTCATTCCTAACTATGCCGAGCTTACAAAGGGTTTCACCCGGTTGTTGAAACAGAATATTCCATTCTTTTGGGATGAGATTGCTAATCGATCTTTTGATGCACTTAAACACGCGTTAACCCATGCACCGTTATTGCATCCTCCCAACTACAACCAGGATTACATTTTGTACCTCGCTGCTTCTCATTCCACCATTGGGATGGTGTTAGTTCAGGAAGACGAACCTCATACTGAACATGTGATTTACTATCTTAGTCGGAATCTGCATCCGACCGAGATCAAGTATACACATGTGGAGAAATTGGCATTGGCAGCTATCCAAGCTGTCCAAATATTTAGGCACTACATCTTGTTACGTAAAACCACAATCATTTCTAATTGCAACCCTATGATGTATATTTTAACCAAACAATTGCTAGGGGGCAAGTATTCCAAATGGATAGTTATCCTACAGGAATTTGACTTGGAGTTTGAGAAATCCAAGGCAAAGAAATCTTTGGTATTTGCGGAACTGATGTGTGATTTTCTCTCTACTGATACTGAAACTGTGGCAGAAGAGTCCATTGCGGACAAATCTCTATTTCTTATCAGTACGCTAGATCCATGGTATGGAGATATTATTGTTTATCTCCAAACCCAATCTTTTCAGACTGAAATCTCACAATCTCAGCGACGGAAAATACGCTTCCAATCCCAACAGTATAATATTATTGGTGAAACACTCTATCGTCGTGGAGCTAATTCTGTTTTCAGACGTTGTCTTGTTCATGAAGAAGCTGAAAAGGTGTTAAATGATTTCCATTCTGGAGCATGTGGCGGTCATATGTCTGGGTATGCCATAGCCCAAAAGATATTGCGCGCTGGTTATTTCTGGCCATCGTTATTCAAAGATTATATTTCTGCAATCCAGAAATGCCACAATTGTCAAATTTTTGATCATAAGATGCGCGCGCCACCCGCTCCTCTTCATCCCATAATTGCTGTTGGTCCTTTCGCGAAATGGGGTATCGATTTTATTACATGTAACCCTCACTCGGCCGGGGGGCATGCATATATTATCTTAGCAGTAGATTATTTTACTAAGTGGGCCGAGGCGATGCCTACATTTTCGGCTGATGGCAAGACTGCTGCAACTTTCATATTTAATCACATAATTGCTAGGTTCGGTGTTCCTCAAGCCATTATTACAGATCATGGAAGTCATTTTCGCAATGTCATGATGACTGAACTGACAGATCAACTTGGCCTGCGTCACGATAGTTCCACTCCGTATTATCCACAAGCCAATGGTCTGGTTGAAGCCATAAATAAAGTTTTGGTCACCATGATTAGACGAATTATTGGTATTCACAAAACGAATTGGCATTCCATGTTATTTTCAGCACTTTGGGCATATCGAACCTCAGTAAAAACATCAACTAGTTTCACTCCCTTTCAACTCGTTTACGGTTTGGAAGCTGTGTTGCCGATTGAATGCGAAATTCTGTCACTGAAATTAGCCATAGAATTACTCCCAGCTACGTCTAAGGAGGAGAAACGTTTCTTGTACTTAGCTCAGCTGGATGAGAATCGACAAAATGCTGCAATAGCAAACGAGGCTCATGTTAAACGAATAAAAGCTCAGTATGATAGAAGTGTTACCCCTCGAAATTTTTCAGAAGGAGACCTAGTCTTAGTTTATGATCAAGCCAATGATAAGCTAGGAGCTAGAAAATTCGTGCCCATGTGGCATGGCCCTTTCATTGTCAAGCAAAAATTAGCGAAAGGGGCCTATGAGCTGATAGATTTTGACGGTGTCCCTTTAGATAAACCCAGAAATGGACTTTATCTAAAGCGATACTATGCTTAAAACTTGGTATGGAGATTTTTTATTAGATTAGATTTCTTTACTGCTGGTGTGTTTTAGATTAGAAAAGCGTGCTTAGTTTAGAAGTGTGTTTATCACTATTCCTGCTTATCTGAGTTTTACTCTTGATATTGCAGATGTCGACGTCTCTTCAAACCTACATTGGTTTTGCTGATGGTGCTTGTCGTAGTACACGGAACATTTCTTCCGCAGCTTGGGTTATCTATTCACCCTCTGATGAGTTAGTATCCATGCATGGGGTAAGCCTTGGTCAAACAATGAATAACATTGCCGAGTATAGTGCAGTGATTGAGTTATTATCTGAATCCATATCATTTGGAATTCAGAGTTTGATTGTTAGGTTGGATTCTGAACTTGTTGTATTACAATTAAACAGGGTTTATGCCATTAGAAATCCGGTGTTATTACGGTTATTTTTAAGAGTTCGTCTCTTGGAACGTGAATTTGACTACATTGAATATCAACATATTCCAAGACATTTAAATACATTGGTAGACACAGTTGCTTCTAGTATGATAAATCGACATTTGCAATGATCAAAACAGTAAAACAAACAACATCCATAATATGAATACAGATAGCCGAGAAATAGTGATATATCATAGTATAGAATGTTTTTCAAAAAACATACATCGTCTTCGATCATAGGTTGGAAACACCTTATGATCGGCAAAATGATAACACAAAAAGTAAAAAATATGAGTCAACAACACGATCATCCCATCACTGATGGTGATCACGATAAGAAACCACTGCTCGAGCCACCCTACATAGGAACCTTCTGAAAGGTCCTGGAACACCAATCACATATCTCTGCAATCTGAGTGGGATCTCATCTATGTCTGCCTCTGGAATGTCCAGATTCAGACGCTCTAGATGATGCTCTAAATCAGACAAAATTTCCGCTGATTGGCCTACTGGGGCTGGTGCGGCTGCAACTGGTTGTCTTCTGTCATAGGGTTGGAGATGGGCTAGTCGCCGTGGACCCACATCTGCATTCATAAAAACTTTTTAGTTATTAATTGACAAGACGATCAAAAATAAAAAACTTAGAACTTAGAATTTGTTGAAAATGATTTTACCTGATTCATCCCACTGTTCCCCTGCTGGGAGAGTCATCTCCCGGTCGCCGCGGAAACCTATCCCAACGTATGGAAAGTCCTCGATGAAAAAAATTTGGCGATCCAGCCAACGGAAATACGAAGGAGGAAATCGAACAATCTCAGTGCCTTCAATACCGTGACGGGCCATCAATGCAACCCAACGAACCATCCTAGGTTCTCGAGGTCGACCAGCATCAACAGGAATACTTTACGGAGCTAGCATGGGTACCCTCTCTAGAGAAAAAGTGACCACGATGGATCCATATCCAAAGTTATTTAGTTTTCCATTTTTCGCTCTAGTCAGTTGGCCTTTTACATTAGCCAACACATCTTCGCACCAGTTGAAAATGGTGCCTCGAAAACAGTCCACAACAATACACATCTGGGAACCGGTAGCCACATGCAGTGCGGCACTCCCACACAGTCTGGTAACAGTAAACGCAATTACTTTCAGCTCGGGATGGATGATAGTTTTTATATCAATCCGTTTGTCCCTCGGGTCTGCTTCATCATTACAGAACTCTTGTTGAAGACTAGTGACAATTTGGCCACCTGGCCTACTCCCAAACAAGAAAATTTGTTCGCCCCTCTTGGAAAAACCAGTCAGAAAATAAATATCCTCCAACTCAATTTCGAGCCGGTGGCCGCCAATAATGAAACACTGGTCCTGCACGTTCCACCTGTTTACCATCCATGTCAGGAGGTCTACCTGTGCCCTATTGCCCTGAATGGCCCAAAATTTATAAAAACCGCATGCT
This sequence comes from Pinus albicaulis, assembly GCA_034641835.2. NCBI lineage: Eukaryota > Viridiplantae > Streptophyta > Pinopsida > Pinales > Pinaceae > Pinus > Pinus albicaulis. Next base: position 47,832 of record JAXQQM020065665.1, on the reverse strand, counting down.
CTTAAAGCCTGCATTGTGGGAAAATGGAGCATCGCGACGTCATCCACATCCTCATGCTCACGTTCTCTCCAAATCAACATCTTGCTAATCCTACAATGCATAAAAAGATAAGTTAGAACAATCTAATTTGAAAATTTTTGGGCGGGAAATGAAAAATTTGATTTTGAAATTCAATTGCGCGGGGACCGCACTTTTCCTTCGTACACAGTGTGTAGGAACGCAGGTGTTCTATATAAAAATTGAGGACGCACGACCTTTTTCAACATAGAAAAAGGTCGGGGTCCGCAGGTCCTGTGTGTTGTGCCTGTGGACCCCCGCGGGCGATTTCTTAAACATATTTTTCCCTTAAAAAATGAAAACTAAAGCCTAAAAAGAATTGTAAATGGATGAAAAGCAAGATTAAGAGGTTGTGGATTACCCGGGGTTGATGGTTCTCGATTTCGTCTGACGGATCTTCCAGAATCTTCATAGGAGCTTTTTTACCCAAAAGCTTCTACTTTTCACTCTGAACTTGAACGGTAAAAATGAAGTTGAAAAAGTCCTTTTTATAAGTTTTTTCGAATAGATGAATTTTAATTTGTTTATTTTTCACTTTAAAAAGGGTATTTTGAAAGCATTTTTACTTATTTTAAACAAGTATGTGTAATGTTTCAAGTTTTTGTGCAGAAATTGGATTTTTTCAGGAGAATTGATCATTTTTCAACAAAGAGTATACTTTTATCACTTTTTCGGACTCTTTCAAAAATTCACGAAAAAGCGAAACATTGGAGTTCTCTTTTAAGCCCTTTTCAAACTCTCTAAACATGAAAATATTGCCGAGTACTTGATTGTTCGAACTCGTTAAAGTAAATGAATAATCGTCCCTTCAGTATAAGTTTACCCCTTTTACGGACTGAAATGGACTATTTACGAAAAAGGTATACGTTGACTAATTACGGTCAATAGAGTTCTCTCCCGCATTATTTTATCCTTTTTCGGGCTCAAGAGACTAAATTTACGAAAAAGTACACCCATGGAGTTTTCTTAATTTTTTTCTTCTGACTCCCTAAAAATGAAAAACACCGAGTTTCTCCTATACTGGACTCGTTAAAACTTAACAGTAAAGGACATGTTCAATTTTAAATAGGAACGAACCACTCCTTAGGGTTTGAATCTTAAACTAAGTTGGACTCATCCGAAAGATGAGCTTATAAACAAGCAAATGTTATCCTCCTCAAGCTTGTCAAAAATAAAGAGGTACTTGCCAAAAATGGTGGGGGAAAAGAGAGAAAAACGAACCTGTTTGATACAACTTGATTATTCAGAAAACCATTAACCACTCTTGAACACAACACTTTTTGTTCACCTGGGTTGGGAAAATCCTTTGCCTAACAGTTAATCAAACCACATTGAAAGTCTTCAGCCAGTTTCTGGGTATTAGCTTTGGGTCAATTGTCACCAAACCATCTGCAGTGTCGTTATGTGTTCAAGAGGATAGTTCAAATAAACCATTCATCTGCAAAATATCTGTCATCCATTTTTGACCATCCCTGAGTCAGTCCTTGCCAATATATTTTCAAAACTTGATCTATGATTTCGTGTTGTGGGCTTGCCTACGACAGATCACTTTCTATCGACATCAGCACATTATCTAGGAAGTTGATCCAGAAATCGTCAGTACCTTGAAATATGCATGCCTCAATGGCAGGTTTCTCGCCTTCGACGATAGGTTGCATCATCGACCTTCGATCGAATGATTCCGTGACATGTTCGACTTCAGCTCATTCATTCACATTTCATGGATTGTACTAGGTACTTTGAGAGCCATTGACATTACTGGTGGTTACTCTCACACTTGTTAACAGTTTACATCATTGACTGGTAATCAAGTGGTTTCTACCATGTTCGACTTTGACACATTTATTCACATGGATAGAATCGTACTAGTTTGAGATGCGGAAATCAAGACCCTGGATCTAGTTTCTACCATCCAGGCTGCGAGGAATTTTGTTATCTTACAGTAGACTATTTACAAACAGATGGCTGCATCCATACTGTGTCTACACATGTCTATACTGTGATGTACTCAAAATCATTCCTGTATCAGAACAATTTGAATTAGTTAAGTTTTGATCTAAGTATGGGAATGCCTACCTCAGCGATGATATATATATATATATATATATATATTTTGCATTGAATTTTTTTACAGGTTCCGACCGGGGTGACCACAGGATGATCCTTGAAATGATAAAGTACTGCACTCTTCATATATGACAGACTTCGGTATCATCTATTCCAGACTTTTCACTTTAGGGGGCAATCTGTTACACTGAAAATTGTCATCCTGACATTCTGCTAACTGTATGAGCTCATTATTACTCATACTCCTCCCTTTGCAAGTCTAACATATCATTTGCTCATGTCAAGCCTTGAAAATCAGAGAAAAGTTCCTAAAAATCTCCTCTAAAAGTCTCCTAAACTTTGGTGTCGCACTTTCTGGCTATCTTGCCTGCGGTCCCACACCCAATGTTCAGCTTTCCTGCGTTCCTGAACGCACTTTATCTTTGTTATAGGTGCGGACCCCTGTAAGATTAAAAAGGCGCAAGTAAATCCCAAAAAGCTCAATTAAAGTAAATTCTGGAAGCTTCTAGAATGGATCTTGCGGTGGTAGAACCGCTCTTGTGAGGTGCATGAATCCCTTACCTTATGGAGCTAACCCCTTGATGTGAGGAGCTTATCCCTTTGAAGGAGGATTCTATCCCTTCATACTTGGAACAGAAAACCTCCTCTTTTTCCACTATAAAAAGAGGCATTGGGTAGCCTCAAAGGGAGGTCAAGCTTTTAGAATATTTGAAGTTAAGTGCTGTTGAGATTTAGACTCAGTTAACTAAGACTTTTGTGAGGAGAGATTGCATACCTCTATTTGTCTTGGTTGGAGGAGTGCAGAGCTTATCAAAGTAAAGGAGACTCCTGCTTCGAACCCCGGAAAGTCCTGTGCAACATCAAGGCTCAGGTTGTAAGGATTTTCTACTTTTGAAATTAATACAAATATACTCATTTTTCTCAATAAGCTTTCAATCAATGGTTTATTTCATAGATTCCTTGATCACTATGATAAGCATGGTTTATGATGATTTCTATACAGGTGCTATGTAATATTTTGCTTGTTTTTTACTACAGGTTTACGAGGAAAACTCCTTCAAGCGCATGAGGGACAAAAACGACTTCAAACAAGCACTGGACAAACGGTAAGTCTTTTACACCTCTATAGAGCCTTTTGTAAACCTTATATGCTTAGAGAAAGATTAGTATGTTTGGTTGTTTGTTGCTAGATACTTTTAGTACTAGGGAGATCGGTCTTGTCCGCAAGACGGATTAATCCATACAACAAATTGGCGACTCCACTGGGGAAGAACTTGTTGTTTTTGGTTCTCTTTTATTTTGATTTGAGGAAACGTTTTCTTGGTTTTTGATTGATTGAAATCTTCCTGGGTAGCTTATATTTTCTCTGTTTTTGAAAATTTTGAAATCCTTTAAGTTTTTCTCTAGTTTTTCCTGGGACCGCACTTTGCCTTGTTTTCACAGTGCGGGCAGTTTCGCACTTTTCCTGTGTAAACAGTGCGGGACCGCACCTGTGATATCTTGGAGCCTGCGGACCCTGTTAAAGTTTTGAAAAACTTCAGATTTCTTTCTTTAGTTTATCTTGATTTTGATTTTCAGTTTTTGTTTTCTGCCCAGATTTATGATTGTTTCTGTCAAAAGCTTTCTGTTAATGAATCTCAGCAGTATTGGTGTTTTGATGATTTTCTAGAAGTTTTGCGTTTTGGATTGCATTTCACTTGGTCTTTGTAGCGATTTGAAGCATTTGACATTTTGAAGTACCTCAGATTACCTTGGTCTTTTTGGTCTTTTTGTTGGATCTGACCTGATTGTGAAATCATTCTTTATTGAGAAATAGAGTTACCTGTTTCTTTGCAAATCTTCGAAAAGAAACTTTGTTATTGGTTTTTGAATTTCATTTTTAATAAAAACATAATTGAGTGTTTTCGATCTGTTTGTTATTCTGGACGAATAGATCCTTAGTTTGCTGAACAACTAAGTAAAAACATTCTTCAAAAAAATCTTAAAGCTTTTATTCATTTAGATTATTAAAGTTTGTAGTTTTGAGTGCTATTAAACTTTGTAGATCTCGAAATTAGTTTGTAGTTTTGAGTGCTTTTAAAATTTCTAGCTTTCTTTTGAAGGAAAATTGTTTTGTAGCTTCAAGTTTTTGGAAAGTGAAAGGATTTTTATTGTGAGCTTTGATAATTTATTGGAAAAGACAAAAATATTTTCTTTCAAGTATTCTTTATGTTTAAAGAAGGAATTGTTTATTAAAAGAGTTGCATTCTCTAACTTTTCCTTAATTAGAATTTCATTGAAAGAAAACAATCTGATTATCATTTTTAGGTGCATTTTTAGTGTCTTTTGGAAATCGAGTCTTCACACCATCAAAGTTTCATTTCCGCACCCATTGACTTAAGAAACAACTCTTAAAAGTAATGCTTAATTAAAATTCATCTAGCAATATTTTTATTTTCTAGGGCTCTTATCACCAACATAGCTTAGGCTAGTATCTTGGAGTAGGGAGTAGTTAACTCTCCAAGGTAGTAAAAACAAACAAGTAGACAAATCTTGCGGTAGGAGATAAATCCAATTGTAATTTGTATAATCTGGGAAGCTTCTCTTAAAGAAGTCAATCACGAGGTCATGTCCGAACCTTTGAAACAATCAATTCTGTTTCATTGGGGAAGATAGAAGATTTTGCGCGTATTAAAAACGGTAAACCTCGGATTAACCATTGTCGAGGAGCCTGGGGTCACTTGTCGGTAAACCTCGGATTAACCATGTCGAGGAGCCTTCAAGGGGATTGAGCCTGCTACTCTGCCCTTGCGCGTGAAATCGGATCGTAGACTGTTCCCCCAGTTATATTTGTTACTGTTGGTAACCTTAGTGTCCATTATCTTAAGATTATTTCCTAAGGTGACGATGAAGGAAAGATCTCACTGTACCTGGAGCAGACGTCGACTAGACTCACTTGGACTCTCTGGGGGGTTCTCTTCACACGAGATGGTTTTGTGAGGAAACTTGTGCCAGTCTGTTTCATTAAGCAGGTTGTCGGGGTAACTATTCCAACCGCCCTTTCTGTGTTAAATTTCTACTAAGTTGGATTTCATCACCAACTAGTGTTTTTAGTACGGAAAGTTACTGTTTGTGTGTGGTTTGAACTCTTAGATTTTTAAGCGTGTGATTCAGCTGTTTGTTTCTTTAGAGACTTTAGGTGTTTTCATTGAAATTTTCTTTGTTTGCATGTGATTAGTTAATATTTAATCGTGGCGGAATTGCCGAGACAATCCCGGAGACTACAAGGGAAACCCCCTGAATATTCACCAAGTCAGCTTGAAGGGCTTCATGCTCTGGTATCATCCAGTAGTGGTAGGATTAGATCAACAGAAATTGGAAGTTCATCCATAGTTTTCCATCCCGATCATCAAATACCTACAACAGAATACATTCAAGAACCGATTTCAATTTTTGAAGTTACTGGTAGTATTCCTGCTTCCAGTGAACTGGTTGACGAACCTGAAATATCTGAACCTGAAACTGAACTTTCTGTTTTGGAAACATCCTCAGGATTTATTTCACCAACTTCTAGTGATCTTGGTTCACCTAGGGTAAGAAATATTGTCACTGACGATCTTCCAACTGGTCTTATTTCCATTGAAGAACTTACTAATCCAGACGAAGATATATCTCTTCCCGACTCCCCTCAATCCTTAAATCTTAGGGAGCGTGAATCTATTTTCTACAGCCCTATTCGAACTAGTGCTTGGTATCTATCCTTAAAAAACTTTTTAGAGAATCCGGGTCTTGCTTTTTCTCCACCTCGAGTTCCATTTCATCCTACACCCAGAGGTTACTATCCGCCATCCATTATGGCCAGAGAGTCATCCATGTTTTCCCAGACACCGAAATCATTTTTACACGGTGGTCCTTCTGTTCCTCTCGGACATTTTCGTTTCGTCTCCGGGTACTTTCTCGGTGAGTGCGCCCCTCCTCAACCAATCGAACAAATGTTGTCATCCTGCAAGGTTGGATTAAAACCGAAACGCCGACCCATATTAATATGATGTCCGGGTAATATTCTAAATCCTCGAACCGAAGGCGTCAGCTACCACCGGAGGGCCAACACAGTAAAATCACACCGCCGGGGGGCAACCTCAAGGTATTCAATTACCTACCGGGGGCAACTCGGTAGCCGGCCATCGGGCCAGGGGGAAACCTTCAGAAGCCGCCATCACCGGGGGCAAAACGAAAGGTAACTTTTTCCTGTGACAACCGTGGAATTGGGTTTTGGGGGACAACCCCAAGGACAGTACACACCTCAAGGATATCAACCTTCAAGATAGTATATGCCCCAAGGTCAACCTCAAACTCAATATGCTCCTCAAAGTCCTTATCAACCCTAGCTTCAGTACGCGCCTCAGGGTTATCAACCTCAAGGTCAGTACCCAATTCAAGGTTTCCAACAGCCTTCTGGTCAGCCGTCTATTCAAGGAGCTGGAAATGTACCACTTACTTATCAACCCTACGTTCAACCAGGTTATGGTCCTTACGTTCAACCTTCTGCGGGACAATACCTCGGAATGAATATGGTGTGGGATCCGTCCCAATATCAACAACCTATGCAGCCTAATGTGCAGTTGCCTTATCAGCCTGGACAGCCTTTAATTACTGGTCCAACTCAGCAACCTGTCCAGCCTACTATTCAACCTTCTGCACCTAGTACTATTCAACAAGCTGGTCCTAGTTCACCTAAGACTCCGCCTCAAACCATCGAAGGCGCACGCTCGTTCAACCTCGTAACACCGTTCGGAGTATCGGCAACTCGGCTCGTCATCCCTCGTATACAAGTTCCCCAAGTCTCGTACTCCCCTACAGTGCCGCCCGTACTGCCCAAAATGCCTAAGCGGATGTTGTGACAAGTATGGTTGTCACACCAACTGCACCACGATTGAACCAGACAAGGGACAATTAACCACCCCTTTACACACAAACTAACCACGCATCAACCGTACCCTGGCTATACTTATCAATAGCCTCAACAACCCCAGTTCGGTACGATTAATCCTGGTTTTCCAGGAGGTTATATAATTCCTAATGCTAATTCGATTCCCAGCTACCCTGGGTATCCACCTCCTGGAACTGCCTTAGCTACTCAAGGTTTTCGTGACCTCAACTCCCCGCTACTATTTATCACAAATTTGATTTACAGTGATTTTATCACTTTCTACGAATGATTCAATTTTATTGTCCGTATTGGCTACTGTCGCCATAAGTTGCCCGTTGATATACAAAAATTCGAAGGTAAGTCAGAGAGGATCCATCAAATCACGCTATGACTTATCACCTTTGGTGTAATACTGGAACGAATCATTGATGATTCGATTTTGTCATTTTTCCAAAGAACGATTGGTCTTGCTAAAACTCAAAATTCAAAGACATTGAGTCATGTAGACTCATTTCGACAACTTCACCACCAAGAACGCTTTCTTGACTCATTTTCGCTCGTTTTCGTCAGACACGACAATGGCACGAAATTATTAACCCCCCCGTTAAAACAATCCACGTTCACGTATATTTCTGATCATATTCATGAATGGCGTACGAGGGTACGCTATGGGTTGCCTATATTCGGACGACCTCTTGGTAAAGTGGTTTGTTAAATCATTGTTACCCAAAATTACTGAGGATGTAGCTAAGGCTGGTGTTGTTACTGAAGAGCAAGTAATTGCTCAAGCTCAGTACCTTGACCTCGTTTACACGCAGTCAGGTACTTTACATGAAAAAATCCCAGACCTTCCAAAACAAGGTCAAATAGTTGTTGCTCCTTCAGGGTCTCATGCCGCTGACGGTATGATTGGTACGGTCAATACTAAAAGCAAGAAGAAATCTTCAAAGAATTCTTCTCCAATTATAACTTTACCTGATTCCCCGAAAGGAGAATCTTCCCCCGAAGTTTCTGCCGATATTCATGTTGTGGAGACATCTACAACTAAATCTAAATCCAGTAGTAAAAAGAAAGGGAAGAATAAAAAAAAAAGAATTTGAAAGAAAAAACTGATAAAAATGAATCCAATGACGAAAAACGTAAACCACGTTATCCTTGTTACATTTGTGATGAAGATCATTTTACTAAGGAATGCCCACATCGGGCCGAGGTTGTGAAATTCGTCAAAGGTTCACAACCTGTTGTCTTGAAGGATCCCTTTCCGACTCAAGATAGTAAGATGGTTGGTTCTACCTCGACTGCTTCAGAAGAACCAATTTTGATGATGTCTCATGTAAGGATTGCGACGCGATCGCAAGATTATAGTACTAAGAATCATGTTGATGGTAAAGAAGCAGAATCTTCTAATGCAAATACATCAACTACACCTCCTCCTGTTTCTGGTCCGCTACAGATTGAGAAACCGAATCCAGACTTAATAATCAAACCGCCTGCTAAAGGTGTTCTTCGTATATCAGCTTTCAATCCACATGTGAGAGCTACTCAGAATTACAACATTGTTGAAGACTTAGCTATTTCCCCTTCAGCAATGTCGGCTTTGGGAGTGCTTCAATCATGCCCAGCACAGCGTAAATTGATTTTTTCTGTTATAGGAGTTGTTGATATTTAGGATTCTAATCTTATAATCTTCAATCTATAAAATAGTACACCTTGCCTGCCTCACCAAATGGCTTTCCAGATTCCGGTGACAGTAAAAAACAGACTGATCTATCGGACTGTGATTGATGAGGGAGCTTTAACGTGTATTATGTCAATTCAGTGTTGGAAATCACTTGGTTCTCCTACACTAAACCAATCTCCGACGATTCTTAAGGCTTTTGATGGTCGAGGTTTCCACCCTTTTGGTATTTTGCAGGATTTACCCATAGGGGTTGAAGGTAAAATTGTAAATCTAGATGTGGAAGTGGTTGATGCCCCTCTTGATTACAACCTTCTTCTGGGTCGTAGTTGGTCTTACGCTATGACTGCTGTTGTCTCTTCGGTCTTCCGACTCATAAAATTTCCATATCAAGGAAGGATCATTACAATAGATCAATTAACTTATTTTTCTTCCGACCCAGCCTCTACAGAAACAATCCAGCATGTTGGTAAAGCGGCTATCCCGTACAAGGATGTTGGAGTAGGTTTGATTAAAGATTCTGGTTTGCTAGGAACTTTTTCCATTCCTCCTCCTAACGTATCGCCTTCTGTTGCAACTATTCATATGATTTTTTTAGACTCTGTTATGTTTGATGATCCTTGGATCATACCTTCTGAATCCGAGTTAGATTCAATTGATGGCATGATGCCTTTGAGTCCATTTGAACTTGCATATCAGGCTGTACAGTCATTTTCCGACCCCTCTTCAACCGAAATTGATCCAGTGAATGGGATCCATGAGGAATCACTTTCTATATCTAGCTCAGCCACAATGACATTTCCTGAACCTGTTCATTCTGATGAGCAGATTCGTGAATTATTGTCTGTTGACGATTTACCATGGGAAGATCTACATCACCGATCTTCGTTTTTACCTGAACTAGATCATTTTGAAGATGATTTCGCTTCAATATTTACTGCTGAATATGTCAAGGAACCGCAGAATCCATTGAAAAATCCTGATTCTGAGTTAAATTTGGAAAATATTTCTCGAACGATTCCAATTGACATTTCAGTAAAACCTGGAATAATTGAAAACATTCATATAGGTGCTTCCTGTACTGAAGAAGAAATTCAAACTTATAAAGCCCTATTTCAAGAATTCCGTGATGTGTTTTCCTGGTCCTATGAAGAAATGCCAGGAATTGATCCGTCAATTGTCGTACATGAAATCAAGACTTACCCGGATGCCAAACCTGTCCGTCAACGTCTACGTCAAATGCATCCTAGAAAAGCTGCTGCTATCAAAGCAGAGGTTGAAAAATTACTTCATGTAGGTTTCATTTATCCGATTCCCTTAACAGATTGGGTATCTAATATTGTTCCTGTGACTAAAAAACAAGGAACGATACGAGTATGTATCGATTATAGGGATATTAATCGAGCTTGTCCTAAAGACAATTATCCAACTCCCTATATCGATCAAATAATCGATGATTGTGCCGGCAGTGAAATTTTTTCCTTTATGGATGGCTTTTCAGGGTATAATCAAATAAACATACTCCCTGCTGATCAGCCAAAAACAACTTTTATTTGTCCGTGGGGGACATTTTATTAATAAAAACTACCCTTTGGATTGAAGAACGCTGGAGCAACTTTTAAAAGGGCAATGTCTTATGCGTTTCATGACATTAAGCACATTGTGCAACCCTATCTCGATGATTTACCTGCTCATTCATCACGCAGGGCTGACCATCTCACACATTTACGTGCTATCTTTATGAGATGTCAGCATTATCGAATTCGGCTAAATCCACACAAATGTGTTTTTTGTGTTGAGTCGGGTCATTTACTAGGATTTTTTGTCTCGAAAGCAGGTATTCACGTCGATCCGTCGAAGGTCGAAGCTATTGTCAAATTACCTCCTCCTTCGACTTTACGCCAACTCCAAAGTTTGCAGGGGAAAGCAAACTTTTTGCATCGATTTATTCCTAACTATGTCGAGCTTACGAAAGGTTTTACCCAGTTGCTGAAATAGAACATTCCATTCTTTTGGGATGAGATCGTTGATCGGTCTTTTGATGCACTTAAACACGCATTAACCCATGCACCATTATTGCATCCTCCCAACTACAACCAGGATTATATTTTGTACCTCGCTGCTTCTCATTCCACTATTGGGATGGTTTTAGTTCAGGAAGACGAATCTAACGCTGAAAATGTGATTTACTATCTTAGTCAAAATCTGCATCCGACTGAGATTAAGTATACGCATGTGGAGAAATTGGCTTTGGCAGCTGTTCAAGTTGTCCAACGATTTAGACATTACATATTGTTACGCAAAACTACGGTAATTTCTGATTGCAACCCTATGATGTACATTTTGACCAAACAATTTCTAGGGGTAAGTATTCCAAATGGATAGTCATCCTGCAGGAATTTGACTTGGAGTTTGAGAAATCCAAGGCAAAGAAATCTTTGGTATTTGCGGAACTGATGTGTGATTTTCCCTCTACTGATACTGAAACTGTGGCAGAAGAGCCCATTGCGGACGAATCTTTGTTTCTTATCAGTACTCTTGATCCATGGTATGGAGATATTATTGTTTATCTCCAAACCCAATCTTTTCGGCCTGAAGTCTCGCGATCTCAGCGAAGGAAGATACGTTTCCAATCCCAACAGTATAATATTATTGGTGACACACTTTATCGTCGTGGAGCGGATTCTGTTTTCCGACGATGTCTTATTCATGAAGAAGCTGAAAAGGTTTTAAGTGACTGCCATTCTAGAGCATGTGGCGGTCATATGTCTGGGTATGCCATAGCCCAAAAGATATTGCACGCTGGTTATTTATGGCCGTCCTTATTCAAAGATTGTATTTATGCAGTCCAAAAATGCCACAATTGTCAACTTTTTGATTGTAAGATGCACGCGCCACCCGCTCCTCTTCATCCCATAATTGCTGTTGGTCCTTTCGCAAAATGGGGTATCGATTTTATTACATGTAACCCTCACTCGGCCGGGGGGCATGCATATATTATCTTAGCAGTAGATTATTTTACTAAGTGGGCCAAGGCGATGCCTACATTTTCGGCTGACGGCAAGACTGCTGCAACTTTCGTATTTAATCACATAATTTCTAGGTTCGGTGTTCCTCAAGCCATTATTACTGATCATGGAAGCCATTTTCGGAATGTCATGATGACTGAACTGACAGAACAGCTTGGCCTGCGCCACGATAGTTCCACTCCATATTATCCGCAAGCCAATGGTCTAGTCGAAGCCATAAATAAAGTTTTAGTCACCATGATCAGACGAATTATTGGTATTCACAAGACGAATTGGCATTCCATGTTATTTTCAGCACTTTGGGCATATCGAACCTCAGTCAAAACATCAACTGGTTTCACTCCCTTTCAACTCGTTTACGGTTTGGAAGCAGTGTTGTCGATTGAATGCGAAATTCCATCTTTGAAATTAGCCATAGAGTTACTCCTAGCTACGTCTGAAGAGGAGAAACGTTTTTTGTACTTGGCTCAATTGGATGAAAATCGGAGAAACGTTGCAATAGCAAACGAGGCTCATGTCAAAAGAGTAAAAGCTCAGTATGATAGAAGTGTTACCCCTCGAAATTTTTCAGAAGGAGACCTAGTCTTAGTTTATGATCAAGCCAACGATAAGCTAGGGGCTGGGAAATTCATGCCCATGTGGCATGGTCCTTTCATTGTTAAGCGAAAACTGGCAAAAGGGGCCTATGAGCTGATAGATTTTGATGGTATCCCTTTAGATAAGCCCAGAAATGGGTTATATCTGAAGCGATATTATGCTTAAACGTGGTATGGAGATCTTTTTTTATTTTTTAGGTTAGATTTCTTTACTGCTGGTGTGTCTTAGATTAGAAAGGTGTGCCTAGTTTAGAAGTGTGTTTTATCACTATTCCTGCCTATCTGAGTTTTACTCTTGATATTGCAGATGTCGACGTCTCTTCAAACCTACATTGGTTTTGCTAATGGTGCTTGTCGTAGTACACAGAACATTTCTTCCGCAGCTTGGGTTATCTATTCACCCTCTGACGAGTTAGTTTCCATGCATGGGGTAAGCCTTGGTCAAATAACGAATAACATTGCCGAGTATAGTGCAGTGATTGAGTTATTATCTGAGTCCATATCATTTTGGATTCAGAGTTTGATTGTGAGGTTGGATTCTGAACTTGTTGTATTACAGCTTAACAGGGTTTATGCCATTAGAAATCCAGTGTTGTTACGGTTATTTTTAAGAGTTTGTCTCTTGGAACGTGAATTTGACTACATTGAATATCAACATATTCCAAGACATTTAAATACATTAGCAGACGCAGTTGCTTCTAGTATGATAAATCGACATTTGCAATGATAAAAAAACAGTAAAACAAAACAACATTCATAACATGTACACAGATAGCCGGTAAATAGTGATATATCATAGTATAGAAGTGTTTTCAAAAAATATACATCGTCTTCGATCATAGGTTGGAAACACCTTATGATCGGCAAAATAGTAACACAAAAGGTCAAAAATATGAGTCTACAACACGATCATCCCATCACTGATGGTGATCACGATAAGAAACCACTGCCCGAGCCACCCTGCATAGGAACCTCCTAAAAGGTCCTGGAACACCAATCACGTATCTCTGCAATCTGAGTGGAATGTCATTTATGTCTGTCTCCGAGATATCTAGAGTCAAACACTCTAGATGATGCTCTAAATCAGTCAAGATTTCTGCTAATTGGCCTGCTGGAGTTGGTGCGGCTGCAACTGGTTGTCTTCTTTCATAAGGTTGGAGATGGGCTGGTCGCCGTGGGCCCACATCTGTATTCAAAAATTTTGGGTTATTAATTTTCAAGACGATTTAAAAATAAAAAATTGTAGAACTTAGAAACTGTTGAAGAAATATTTTTTACCTGAGTCATCCCACTATTCCCCTGTTGGGAGAGTCATCTCTCGGTCGCCGCGGAAATCTATCCCGGAGTATGGAAAGTCCTCTATGACAAAAAGTTGGCGATCCAGCCAACGAAAATATGAAGAAGGAAATCAAACAATCTCAGCGCCCTCAATACCGTGACGGGCCATCAGTGCGGACCAACGAACCATCCTAGGTTCTCTAAGTCGACCGGCATCAACAGGGATACTCTGTGGAGCTAGCATCACAATCCTCTCTAGAGAAAAGGAGACGACAATGGATCCGTATCCAAAGTTATTCAGTTTCCCATTTTTTGCTCTAGTTAATTGGCCTTTTATATTAGCCAACACAGCGTCACACCAGTTGAAAATGGTGCCGCGAAAACAGTCCACAGCAATGCGCATCTGAGAACCGGTAGCTACATGCAATGTTGCACTCTCGCACAGCCTAGTAACAGTAAATGCAATAACTTTCAGCTCGGGACGGATGATATTTTTTATATCAATCTGTTTGTCCCTGGGGTCTGCTTCATCATTACAGAATTCTTGCTGAAGACTAGCGACAGTCTGGCCACCTGGCCTAGTCCCAAACAAGGAGAGTTGTTTGCCCCTCTTGGACAAACCAGTTAGAAAATAAATGTCCTCCAGCTCAATTTCAAGCCGGTGGCCACCAATAATGAAACACTGGTCCTGCACGTTCCACCTGTTAACCAGCCATGTCAGGAGCTCTACCTATGCTCTAATGCCTTGGATGGCCCAGAATTTATATAAACTACACACTCTTAATCTTTGCATTGTGGGCATATGGAGCATTGCAGCGTCATCCACGTCCTCGTGTTCACGTTCTCTCCAAATCAACATCTTGTTAATCCTACAATACATAAAAAGATAGATTAGAACAATCTAATTTGAAAAATTTTGGGCGGCAAAAGAGAAATTTGAGTTTTAAATTTAAATTTGTGGGGACCGCACTTTACCTTTGTAAGCAGTACGTAGGAACGCACGCGCTCTGTAAGGAAAGTGCGGACCCACGACTTTTTTCCTTGTAGAAAAAAGTCGGGGTCCGCAGGTACCATGTGTGTCACCTGCGGACCCCCGCGGGCGATTTTCGAACCATATTTTTCCCTTAAAAATAATATTTAAAGCCTAAAAACGAATTGTAAACGGATAAAATGCAAGATTAAGAGGTCGTGGATTACCTGGGACTGACGGTTCTCGATTTCAACGGACGGATTTTCCAGAATCTTCACAGGAACTTTTTTACCCAAAAGCTTCTACTTTTCACTCTGAACTTGAACGGTAAAAATGAAGTTGAAAAAGTCCTTTTTATAAGTTTTTTCGAATAGATGAATTTTTAATTTATTTATTTTTCACTTTAAAAAGGGTATTTTTGAAGCATTTTTACTTATTTTAAACAGGTATGTGTAATGTTTCAAGTTTTTGTGCAGAAATTGGATTTTTCAGGAGAATTGATCATTTTTCAACAAAGAGCATACTTTTATCACTTTTTCAGACTCTTTCAAAAATTCACGAAAAAGCGAAACATTGGAGTCCTCTTTTAAGCCCTTTTCAGACTCTCTAAACATGAAAAGATCGTCGAGTACTTGATTGTTCGAACTCGTTAAAGTAAATGAATAATCGTCCCTTCAGTATAAGTTTACCCCTTTTACGGACTGAAATGGACTATTTACGAAAAAGGTATACGTTGACTAATTACGGTCAATAGAGTTCTCTCCCGCATTATTTTATCCTTTTTCGGGCTCGAGAGACTAAAATTACGAAAAAGTACACCCACGGAGTTTTCTTAAGTTTTTCTTCTGACTCCCTAAAACTGAAAAACACCGAGTTTCTCCTATACTGGACTCGTTAAAACTTAACAGTAAAGGACCTGTTCAATTTTAAACAGGAACGAACCACTCCTTCTTAGGGTTCTAATCTTAAACTAAGTTGGACTCATCCGAAGGATGAGCTTATAAACAAGCAAATGTTATCCTCCTCAAGCTTGTCAAAAATAAAGAGGTACTTTCCAGAAATGGTGGGGGAAAAGAGAGGAAAATGGGCGTGTTTGTTGTATTTTGATTCTTCGAAAATTCAGTCGACCACTCTTGAACACGACACTTTCATTCACCTAGGTTGGGAAATCCTTTGCCTAATAGTTAAACAAACCTCATTTGAAAGTCTTCATCCGGTTTCTGGGTATTAGCTTTGGGTCAATTGTTACCAAACCATCTGCAGTGTCGTTATGTGTTCAAGAGGACAATTTAAATAAACCATTCATCTGCAAAATATCCACGGTCTTATTTTACCATTACTAGGCCGGCTCTTTAACATATTTTCAAAACTTGATCTATGATTTCGTGTTGCGGGCTTCGTTTGGCCGGCATTTCGTATCGTCGGTCGACGACAAGGCGGTATCCTGGAAAGCGATTCCAATCAAGCGCGCATTTTGAAATCTGTATGCCTTAATGGCAGGTTTCTCGCTTTCGACGACGGGTTACATTATCGACCTTCGATCGAATGATTCCATGAGATGTTCGACTTCAGCTCATTTATTCACATTTCATGGATTGTACTGGGTACTTTGAGAGCCATTGACATTATTGGTGGTTACTCTCACACTTGTTAACAATTTACATCATTGAATGGTAATCAAGTGGTTTCTACCATGTTCGACTTCGACACATTCATTCACATGGATAGAATCGTACTAGTTCGAGATGCAGAAATCAAGACCCTGGATCTAGTTTCTACCATCTAGGCTGCGAGGAATTTTGTTATCATTTACGTAGAATATTTACAAATGGCTATTGCAGCTTTACCTATATTTTCACATACGTCTATACTATTGGATGTATTCAAAAATCATTCAAGAACAAAATAATCAATTTTTAGTTATTTTTGATCCGAGTAAGGGAATGCCTACCTCAGCTATGATACATGTATACATACATATTTTGCATTGAACACCAAGGTGTGCCTGGGACTGGGTGACCACAGATGATCCTTGAATGATAAAGCATCGCACTTTCATACACATGCATTTTACACCGACTCATTCCGTACTGTACTTTAGGGGGCAATCTGTTACACTGAAAATTGTCATCCTGACATTCTTCCATGTGTATGAGCTCATTATTACTCATACTTCTCCCTTTTGCAATTCTAACATATCAGTTCCTCATGTCAAGCCTTGAAAATCAGAAAAAGTTCCCAAAAAATCTCCTAAACTTTGGTATCGCACTTTCTGGCTATCTTGCCTGCGGTCCCGCACCCAATGTTCAGCTTTCCTGCGTTCCTAAACGCACTTTATCTTTGTTATAGGTGCGGACCCCTGTAAGATTAAAAATGCGCAAGTAAAATCCCAAAAAGCTCAATTAAAGTAAATTTTGGAAGCTTCTAGAATGGATTTTGCGGTGGCAGAACCACTCTTGTGAGGTGCATGAATCCCTTACCTTATGGAGCTAACCCCTTGATGTGAGGAGATTATCCCTTTGAAGGAGGATTCTATCCCTTCATACTTGGAACATAAAACCTCCTCTTTTCCACTATAAAAAGAGGCATTGGGTAGCCTCAAAGGGAGTTCAAGCTTTTAGAATATTTGAAGTTAAGTGCTGTTGAGATTTAGACTCAGTTAACTAAGACTTTTGTGAGGAGAGATTGCATACCTCTATTTGTCTTGGTTGGAGGAGTGCAGAGCTTATCAAAGTAAAGGAGACTCCTGCTTCGGACCCCGGAAAGTCCTGTGCAACATCAAGGCTCAAGTTGTAAGGATTTTCTTCTTTTGAAATTAATACAAATATACTCATTTTTCTCAATAAGCTTTCAATCAATGGTTTATTTCATAGATTCCTTGATCACTATGATAAACATGGTTTATGATGATTTCTATACAGGTGCTATGTAATACTTTGCTTGTTTGTGACTGCAGGTTTACGAGGAAAACTCCTTCAAGCGCGCGAGGGACAACGGCGACTTCAAACAAGCACTGGACAAACGGTAAGTCTTTTACACCTCTATAGAGCTTTTTGTAAACCTTACATGCTTAGAGAAAGATTAGTATGTTTGGCTGTTTGTTGCTAGATACTTTTAGTACTAGGGAGATCGGTCTTGTCCGCAAGATGGATTAATCCTCCAAACACGTGGGGTATATCCTGTGTCACTGCCACAATTGTTTTTGGTTCTCTTTTATTTTGATTTGAGGAAACGTTTTTCTTGGTTTTTGATTGATTGACATCTGCATGGGTAGCTTAGGTTTTCTCTGTTTTTGAAAATTTTGAAATCCTTTAAGTTTTTCTCTAGTTTTTCCTGGGACCGCACTTTGCCTTGTTCTCATAGTGCGGGCAGTTTCGCACTTTTCCTGTGTAAACAGTGCGGGACCGCACCTGTGATATCTTGGACCCTGCGGACCCTGTTAAAGTTTTGAAAAACTTCATATTTATTTCTTTAGTTTATCTTGATTTTGATTTTCAGTTTTTGTTTTCTGCCCAGATTGATGATTGTTTCTGTCAAAAGCTTTCTGTTAATAAATCTCAGCAGTATTGGTGTTTTGATGATTTTCTAGAAGTTTTGCGTTTTGGATTGCATTTCACTTGGTCTTTGTAGCGATTTGAAGCATTTGAAATTTTGAAGTACCTCAGATTACCTTGGTCTTTTTGGTCTTTTTGCTGGATCTGACCTGATTGTGAAATCATCCTTTATTGAGAAATAGAGTTACCTGTTTCTTTGCAAATCTTCGAAAAGAAACTTTGTTATTGGTTTTTGAATTTCATTTTTAATAAAAACATAATTGAGTGTTTTCGATCTGTTTGTTATTCTGGACGAATAGATCCTTAGTTTGCTGAACAACTAAGTAAAAACATTCTTCAAAAAATCTTAAAGCTTTTATTCATTTAGATTATTAAAGTTTGTAGTTTTGTGTGCTATTAAACTTTGTAGATCTCGAAATTAGTTTGTAGTTTTGAGTGCTTTTAAAATTTCTAGATTTATTTTGAAGGAAAATTGTTTTGTAGCTTCAAGTTTTTGGAAAGTAAATGGATTTTTATTGTGAGCTTTGATCATTTGTTGGAAAAGACAAAAATAGTTTCTTTCAATTGTTCTTTATGTTTAAAAAAGGAATTGTTTATTAAAAGAATTGCATTCTCTAACTTTTCCTTAATTAGAATTTCATTGAAAGAAAACAATCTGATTATCATTTTTAGATGCATTTTTAGTGTCTTTGGAAATCGAGTCATTTCACACCATCAGAGTTTCATTTCCGCACCCATTGACTTAAGAAACAACTCTTAAAAGTAACGCTTAATTAAAATTCATCTAGTAATATTTTTATTTTCTAGGGCTCTTATCACCAACATAGCTTAGGCTAGTATCTTGGAGTAGGGAGTAGTTAACTCTCCAAGGTAGTAAAAACAAACAAGTAGACAAATCTTGCGGTAGGAGATAAATCCAATTGTAATTTGTATAATCTGGGAAGCTTCTCTTAAATAAGTCAATCACGAGATCATATATGAACCTTTGAGACAATAAATTCTGTTTCATTGGGGAAGATAGAAGATTTTGCGCATATTACAAACGGTAAACCTCAGATTAACCATTGTCGAGGAGTCTGGGGTCACTTGTCAGTAAACATCGGATTAACCATGTCGAGGAGCCTTCAAGGGGATTGAGCTTGCTACTCTGCCCTTGCGCGTGAAATCGGATCGTAGACTGTTCCCCCAGTTATATTTGTTACTGTTGGTAGCCTTAGTGTCCATTATCTTAAGATTATTTCCTAAGGTGACGGTGAAGGAAAGATCTCACTGTACCTGGAGCAGACGTCGACTAGACTCACTTGGACTCTCTGGGGGGTTATCTTCACACGAGATAGTTTTGTGAAGAAAATTGTGCCAGTCTGTTTCATTAAGCAGGTTGTCGGGGTAACTGTTCCAACCGCCCTTTCTGTGTTAAATTTCTACTAAGTTGGATTTCATCACCAACTAGTGTTTTTAGTATGGAAAGTTATTGTTTGTGTGTGGTTTGAACTCTTAGATTTTTTAAGCGTGTGATTCAGCTATTTGTTTCTTTAGAGACTTTAGGTGTTTTCATTGAAATTTTCTTTGTTTGCGTGTGATTAGTTAATTTAATCGTGGCAGAATTGCCGAGACAATCCCGAAGACTACAAGGGAAACCCCTTGAATATTCACCAAGTCAGCTTGAAGGGCTTCGTGCTCTGGTATCATCCAGTAGTGGTAGGATTAGATCAACAAAAATTGGAAGTTCATCCATAGTTGTCCATCCTGATCATCAAATACCTACAACATAATACATTCAAGAACCGATTTCAGTTTCTGAAGTTACTGGTAGTATTCCTGCTTCCAGTGAACTGGCTGACGAACCTGAAATCTCTGAACCTGAAACTGAACCTTCTGTTGTGGAAACATCCTCAGGATTTATTTCACCAACTTCTAGTGATCTTGGTTCACCTAGGGTAAGAAATATTGTCACTGACGATCTTCTAGCTGGTCTTATTTCCATTGAAGAACTTACTAATCCAGACGAAGATATATCTCTTCCCGACTCCCCTCAATCCTTAAATCTTAGGGAGCGTGAATCTATTTTCTACAGCCCTATTCGAACTAGTGCTTGGTATCTATCTTTAACAAACTTTTTAGAGAATCCGGGTCTTGCTTTTTCTCCACCTCGAGTTCCATTTCATCCTACACCCAGAGGTTACTATCCGCCATCCATTATGGCCGGAGAGTCATCCATGTTTTCCCAGACACCGGAATCATTTTTACACGGTGGTACTTCTATTCCTTCAGGATATTAGGCTCTGTCTGGTACTTTCACAGGAGCAGCTTCTCAACCAATCGAACAAGTGTTGTCATCTGGTTTTAATGGTGTTAAAGCTGAAACGTCGAATGCAGAGAAAATCTATATGATGTCTGGTAATATTCCGAATCCTCAACCTCAAGGCAGTCAGTTACCGCCTGGAGGGCCAACACAGGGAAATCCGTTACCACCTGGGGGGAAACCTCAAGATAGTCAGTTACCGCCTGGGGGGCAACCTTCATGAAGTCAGTTACCGCCTGGGGGGCAACCTCAAGGTAGCTTTTTCCCAGGACAAACTGTGGAATCATATTATTTTGGGGGACAACCCCAAGGATAGTACACACCTCAAGGGTATCAACCTTCAGGACAGTATATGCCCCAAGGTCAACCCCAAACTCAATATGCTCCTCAGGGTCCTTATCAACCCCAGCTTCAGTACGCGCCTCAGGGTTATCAACCTCAAGGTCAGTACCCAATTCAAGGTTTTCAATAGCCTTCTGGTCAGCCATCTATTCAAGGAGCCGAAAATGTACCACTTACTTATCAACCCTACGTTCAACCAGGTTATGGTCCTTACGTTCAACCTTCTGCAAGACAATACCCCTGAATGAATATGGTGTGGGATCCATCCCAATATCAACAACCTATGCAGCCTAATGTGCAGTTTCCTTATCAACCTGGACAACCTTTAATTTCTGGTCCAACTCAGCAACCTGTCCAGCCTACTATTCAACCTTCTGCATCTAGTACTGTTCAGCAAGCTGGTCCTAGTTCACCTAAGACTCCGCCTCAAACTGCTGTAACTGCTGCTACGACTGTTCAACCTGTAACACCTGCTTCTGGAGTATCTGTAACCCCGAGTTTGTCTATCCTTGCATCCGTGCAAATCCCTCAAGTCTCTGTACCCCAGTCAGGATCTTCGGTTCAGACTTCGGTTCAGATGCCTACGGGACAAGCCGGTACGAGTACAGTTGTCACAAGTCAACCGCAATTCACGTATCAACCGTACCAGGGACAGCCACAATTCGGTCCCTATACACAAAATCCAAACTATCAGTATCAACCGTACCCTGGCTATACTTATCAACAGCCTCAACAACCCCAGTTCGGTCCGGTTAATCTTGGTTTTCCAGGAGGTTATACAATTCCTAATGCTAATCCGATTCCCAGTTATCCTGGGTATCCACCTCCTGGAACTGCTTTGGCTACTCAAGGTTTTCGTGACCCTAACCGTCAATTACCATTTATCGCAACTTTGGATTTACCTGATTTGACACGCCTTACAAATGATCCAATTTTCTATTATCAGTACTGGCCGCCAATGCCGCATAAGTTGCCCAGTGATATACCGAAATTTGAAGGTAAGTTAGGAGAGGATCCATCAAATCACGTCATGACTTATCACCTTTGGTGTGCGTCTAATTCAATCATTGATGATTCGATTCGCTTACGTCTTTTCCAAAGAACTCTTATTGGTCTTGCAGCCAAATGGTACATTGAGTTACCACGAGGCTCGTTTCATAACTTCAGTCAGTTAGCAACTGCCTTCTTGACTCATTTTCAGTTGCCAGTCAGATACGACAATGGCACGGAATTATTAACTTCGCTGAAACAATCCACGTCTACATATATTTCTAATCATATCCATGAATGGCGACGTAGGAGACGTTTGGTGAAAGTTTATATTCCGGATCAAATTTTGGCGGAATGGTTTGTTAAATCATTGTTACCCAAGATTACTGAAGATGTAGCTAAGGCTGGTGTTGTTACTGAAGAGCAAGTAATTGCTCAAGCTCAGTACCTTGACCTCGTTTATACGCAGTCGGGTACTTTACATGAAAAAATCCCAGACCTTCCCAAACAAGGTCAAATAGTTGCTGCTCCTTTAGGGTCTCATTCTACTGACGGTATGATTGGTACGGTCAATACTAAAAGTAAGAAGAAATCTTCAAAGAATTCTTCTCCAATTATAACTTTACCTGATTCCCCGAAAGGAGAATCTTCCCCCGAAGTTTCTGCCGATATTCATGTTGTGGAGACATCTACAACTAAATCTAAATCTGGTAGTAAAAAGAGAGGGAAGAGTAAAAACAAAAATAATTCGAAAGAAAAACCTGATAAAAATGAATCCAATGACGAAAAACGTAAACCACGTTATCCTTGTTACATTTGTGACGAAGATCATTTTACTAAGGAATGCCCACATCGGGCCGAGGTTGCAAAATTCGTCAAAGGTTCACAACCTGCTGTCTTGAAGGATCCCTTTCCGACTCAAGATAGTAAGATGGTTGGTTCTACCTCGACTGCTTCAGAAGAGCCCATTTTGATGATGTCTCATGTAAGGATTGCGACGCGATCGCAAGATTATGGTACTAAGAATCTTGTTGATGGTAAAGAAGCATAATCTTCTAATGCAAATACATCAACTACACCTCCTCCTATTTCTGGTCCGCTACAGATCGAGAAACCAAATCCAGACTTAATAATCAAACCGCCTGCTAAAGGTGTTCTTTGTAAATCAGCTTTCAATCCACATGCGAGAGCTGCTCAGAATTACAACATTGTTGAAGACTTAGCTATTTCTCCTTCAGCGATGTCGGCTTTGGAAGTGCTGCAATCATGCCCAGCACAACGTAAATTGATTTTTTCTGCGATAGGAGCTGTTGATATTCAGGATTCTAATCTTATAATCTTCGAACTAGAAAATAGTACACCTCGTCTACCTCACCAAATGGCTTTCCAGATACCAGTGTTAGTAAAAAACAGACCGATCTATCGGACTGTGATTGATGAGGGAGCTTCAACATGTATTATGTCGATTCAGTGTTGGAAATCACTTGGTTCTCCTACACTGAACCAATCTCTGACGATTCTTAAGGCTTTTGATGGTCGAGGTTTCCACCCTTTTGGTATTTTGCAGGATTTACCCATAGGGGTTGAAGGTAAAATTGTAAATCTAGATGTGGAAGTGGTTGATGCCCCTCTTGATTACAACCTTCTTCTGGGTCGTAGTTGGTCTTATGCTATGGCTGCTATTGTTTCTTCGGTCTTCCGACTCATAAAATTTCCATATCAAGGAAGGATCGTTACAATAGATCAGTTAACTTATTTTTCTTCTGACCCAGCCTCTACAGAAACAATCCAGCTTGTTGGTAAAGTGGCTATCCCGTACAAGGATGTTGGAGTAGGTTTGATTAAAGATTCTAGTTTTCTAGGAACTTTTTCCATTCCTCCTCCTAACGTATCGCCTTATGTTGCAACTATTCATATGATTTCGTCAGACTCTGTTATGTTTGATGATCCTTGGATCGTACCTTCCGAATCCGAGTTAGATTCAATTGATGGCATGATGCCTTTGAGTCCATTTGAACTTGCATATCAGGCTGTACAGTCATTTTCCGACCCCTCTTCAACCAAAATTGATCCAATGAATGGGATCCATGAGGAATCACTTTCAATATCTAGTTCAGCTACGATGACATTTCCTGAACTTGTTCATACTAATGAGCAGATTCGTGAATTCTTGTCTGTTGACGATTTACCATGGGAATATCTACATCACCGATCTTCATTTTTACCTGAACTAGATCATTTTGAAGATGATTTCGCTTCAATTTTTACTGCTGAATATGTCAAAGAACCGCATAATCCATTGAAAAATCCCGATTCTGAGTTAAATTTGGAAAATATTTCTCGAACGATTCCAATTGACATTTCAGTAAAACCTGGAATAATTGAAAACATTCATATAGGTGCTTCCTGTACTGAAGAAGAAATTCAAACTTATAAAGCCCTATTTCAAGAATTCCGTGATGTGTTTTCCTGGTCCTATGAAGAAATGCCAGGAATTGATCCGTCAATTGTCGTACATGAAATCAAGACTTACCCGGATGCCAAACCTGTCCGTCAACGTCTACGTCAAATGCATCCTAGAAAAGCTGCTGCTATCAAAGCAGAGGTTGAAAAATTACTTCGTGCAGGTTTTATTTATCCGATTCCCTTAACGGATTGGGTATCTAATATTGTTCCTGTGACTAAAAAACAAGGAACGATACGAGTATGTATCGATTATAGGGATATTAATCGAGCTTGTCCTAAAGACAATTATCCAACTCCCTATATCGATCAAATAATCGATGATTGTGCCGGCAGTGAAATGTTTTCCTTTATGGACGGCTTTTCGGGGTATAATCAAATAAACATACTCCCTTCTGATCAGCCAAAAACAACTTTTATTTGTTCGTGGGGGACATTTGCTTACTGCAAACTACCCTTTGGATTAAAGAACGCTGGAGCAACTTTTCAACGGGCAATGTCTTATGCGTTTCATGACATTAAGCACATTGTGCAACCGTATCTCGATGATTTACCTGCTCATTCATCACGCAGGGCTGACCATCTTACACATTTACGTGCTATCTTTATGAGATGTCGGCATTATCGAATTCGGCTAAATCCACACAAATGTGTTTTTTGTGTTGAGTCAGGTCGTTTACTGGGATTTGTTGTCTCGAAAGCAGGTATTCGCGTCGATCCATCGAAAGTCGAGGCTATTTTCAAATTACCTCCTCCTTCGACTTTACGCCAACTCCAAAGTTTGCAGGGGAAAGCAAACTTTTTACGTCGATTTATTCCTAACTACGCCGAGCTTACGAAAGGTTTTACCCGGTTGCTGAAACAGAACATTCCATTCTTTTGGGATGAGATCGTTGATCGATCTTTTGATGCACTTAAACACGCGTTAACCCATGCACCGTTATTGCATCCTCCCAACTACAACCAGGATTACATTTTGTACCTCGCTGCTTCTCATTCCACCATTGGGATGGTGTTAGTTCAGGAAGATGAATCTCATACTGAACATGTGATTTACTATCTTAGTCGAAATCTGCATCCGACTGAGATTAAGTATACGCATGTGGAGAAATTGGCTTTGGCAGCTGTTCAAGCTGTCCAACGATTTAGACATTACATATTGTTACGCAAAACTACGGTAATTTCTGATTGCAACCCTATGATGTACATTTTGACCAAACAATTGCTAGGGGGCAAGTATTCCAAATGGATAGTCATCCTGCAGGAATTCGACTTGGAATTTGAAAAATCCAAGGCGAAGAAATCCTTGGTCTTTGTGGAACTAATGTGTGATTTCCCCTCTACTGATACTGAAACTGTGGCAGAGCAGCCCATTGCGGACGAATCTCTGTTTCTTATCAGTACTCTTGATCCATGGTATGGAGATATTATTGTTTATCTCCAAACCTAATCTTTTTGGCCTGAAGTCTCGCGAAATCAGCGAAGGAAGATATGTTTCCAATCCCAACAGTATAATATTATTGGTGACACACTTTATCGTCGTGGAGCGGATTCTA
Source organism: Pinus albicaulis (assembly GCA_034641835.2). Classification (NCBI taxonomy): domain Eukaryota; kingdom Viridiplantae; phylum Streptophyta; class Pinopsida; order Pinales; family Pinaceae; genus Pinus; species Pinus albicaulis. The sequence continues at coordinate 22,041 of JAXQQM020065665.1, read as the reverse complement.
TTTTTCGACGCTGTCTTATTCATGAAGAAGCTGAAAAGGTTTTAAATGACTGCCATTCTGGAGCATGTGGCGGTCATATGTCTGGGTATGCCACAGCCCAAAAGATATTGCGCGCTGGTTATTTCTGGCCGTCCTTATTCAAAGATTGTATTTATGCAGTCCGGAAATGCCACAATTGTCAACTTTTTGATCGTAAGATGCGCGCGCCACCCGCTCCTCTTCATCCCATAATTGCTGTTGGTCCTTTCGCAAAATGGGGTATCGATTTTATTACATGTAACCCTCACTCGGCCGGGGGGCATGCATATATTATCTTAGCAGTAGATTATTTTACTAAGTGGGCCGAGGCGATGCCTACATTTTCGGCTGACGGCAAGACTTCTGCAACTTTCGTATTTAATCACATAATTGCTAGGTTCGGTGTTCCTCAAGCCATTATTACTGATCATGGAAGCCATTTTCGGAACGTCATAATGACTGAACTAACAGAACAGCTTGGCCTACGCCACGATAGTTCCACTCCATATTATCCGCAAGCCAATGATCTGGTCGAAGCCATAAATAAAGTTTTAGTCACCATGATCAGACGAATTATTGGTATTCACAAGACGAATTGGCATTCCATGTTATTTTCGGCACTTTGGGCATATCGAACCTCAGTCAAAACATCAACTGGTTTCACTCCCTTTCAACTCGTTTACGGTTTGGAAGCTGTGTTGCCGATTGAATGCGAAATTCCATCTTTGAAATTAGCCATAGAGTTACTCCCAGCTACGTCTGAAGAGGAGAAACGCTTTTTGTACTTGGCTCAATTGGATGAAAATCGGAGAAACGCTGCAATAGCAAACGAGGCTCATGTCAAAAGAGTAAAAGCTCAGTATGATAGAAGTGTTACCCCTCGAAAATTTTCAGAAGGAGACCTAGTCTTAGTTTATGATCAAGCCAACGATAAGCTAGGAGCTGGGAAATTCGTGCCCATGTGGCATGGTCCTTTCATTGTTAAGCGAAAGCTAGCAAAAGGGGCCTATGAGCTGATAGATTTTGATGGTATCCCTTTAGATAAGCCCAGAAATGGGTTATATCTGAAGCGATATTATGCTTAAACTTGGTATGGAGATTTTTTATTTTTTAGGTTAGATTTCTTTACTGCTGGTGTGTCTTAGATTAGAAAGGTGTGCCTAGTTTAGAAGTGTGTTTTTATCACTATTCCTACTTATCTGAGTTTTACTCTTGATATTGCAGATGTCGACGTCTCTTCAAACCTACATTGGTTTTGCTGATGGTGCTTGTCGTAGTACACGGAACATTTCTTCCGCAGCTTGGGTTATTTATTCACCCTCTGACGAGTTAGTTTCCATGCATGGGGTAAGCCTTGGTCAAACAACGAATAACATTGTCGAGTATAGTGCAGTGATTGAGTTATTATCTGAGTCCATATCATTTGGGATTCGGAGTTTGATTGTGAGGTTGGATTTTGAACTTGTTGTATTACAGCTTAACAGGGTTTATGCCATTAGAAATCCAGTGTTGTTACGGTTATTTTTAAGAGTTCGTCTCTTGGAACGTGAATTTGACTACATTGAATATCAACATATTCCAAGACATTTAAATACATTAGCAGACGCAGTTGCTTCTAGTATGATAAATCGACATTTGCAATGATCAAAACAGTAAAACAAATAACATCCATAACATGTATACAGATAGCCGGTAAATAGTGATATATCATAGGATAGAAGTGTTTTCAAAAAATATACATCGTCTTCGATCATAGGTTGGAAACACCTTATGATCGGCAAATGATAACACAAAAAGTCAAAAATATGAGTCTACAACACGATCATCCCATCACTGATGGTGATCACGATAAGAAACCACTGCTCGAGCCACCCTGCACAGGAACCTCCTAAAAGGTCCTGGAACACCAATCACGTATCTCTGCAATCTGAGTGGAATGTCATCTATGTCTATCTATGGAATATCTAGAGTCAAACGCTCTAGATGATGCTCTAAATTAGTCAAGATTTCTGCTGATTGGCCTGCTGGAGCTGGTGTGGCTGCAACTGGTTGTCTTCTTTCATAAGGTTGGAGATGGGCTGGTCGCCGTGGGCCCACATCTGTATTCAAAAACTTTTAGTTATTATTTGACAAGACGATCAAAAATATTTTTTTTTTTTAACTTAGAAACTGTTGAAGAAAGATTTTTTACCTGAGTCATCCCACTGTTACCCTGCTGGGAGAGTCATCTCTCGGTCACCGCGGAAATCTATCCTGGCATATGGAAAGTCCTCTATGACAAAAAGTTTGCGATCGAGCCAACGAAAATATGAAGAAGGAAATCGAACAATCTCAGCGCCCTCAATACCGTGACAGGCCATCAGTGCAGACCAACGAACCATCCTTGGTTCTCTAAGTCGACCGACATCAGTAGGGATACTCTGTGGAGCTAGCATCAGAATCCTCTCTAGAGCAAAGGAGACGACAATGGATCCATATCCAAAGTTATTCAGTTTCCCGTTTTTTGCTCTAGTTAGTTGGCCTTTTATATTAGCCAACACAGTGTCACACCAGTTGAAAATAGTGCCACAAAAACAGTCCACAACAATGCACATATGAGAACTGGTAGCTACATGCAATGTTGCACTCCTGCACAGCCTGGTAATAGTAAATGCAATAAATTTCAGCTCGGGACGGATGATAGTTTTTATATCAATCCGTTTGTCCCTGGGGTCTGCTTCATCATTACAGAATTCTTGCCGAAGACTAGCGACAGTCTGGCCACCTGGCCTAGTCCCAAACAAGGAGAGTTGTTCGCCCCTCTTGGACAAACCAGTCAGAAAATAAATGTCCTCCAGCTCGATTTCGAGCCGGTGGCCGCCAATAATGAAACACTGGTCCTGCACGTTCCACCTGTTTACCAACCATGTCAGGAGCTCTACCTGTGCTCTCATGCCTTGGATGGCCCAGAATTTATATAAATCGCACGCTCTTAATATTTTCATTGTGGGCATATGGAGCATTGTGGCGTCATCCACATCCTCATGTTCACGTTCTCTCCAAATCAACATCTTGTTAATCCTACAATACATAAAAAGATAGATTAGAACAATCTAATTTGAAAAATTTTGGGTGACAAAAGAGAAATTTGAGTTTTAAATTTAAACGCGCAGGGACCGCACTTTACCTTTTTAAATAGTGCGTAGGAACGCACATGCTCTGTAAGGAAAGTGCGGACCCACTACTTTTTTCCTTGTAGAAAAAAGTCGGGGTCCGCAGGTACCATGTGTGTCACCTGCGGACCCCCGCGGGCGATTTTTGAATCATATTTTTCCCTTAAAAATAAGATTTAAAGCCTAAAAACGAATTGTAAACGGATGAAATGCAAGATTAAGAGGTCGTGGATTACCTGGGACTGACGGTTCTCGATTTCAACAGATGGATTTTCCAGAATCTTCACAGGAACTTTTTTACCCAAAAGCTTCTACTTTTCACTCTGAACTTGAACGGTAAAAATGAAGTTGAAAAAGTCCTTTTTATAAGTTTTTTCGAATAGATGAATTTTTAATTTATTTATTTTTTACTTTAAAAAGGGTATTTTTGAAGCATTTTTACTCATCTTAAACAGGTATGTGTAATGTTTCAATTTTTTGTGCAGAAATTGGATTTTTCAGGAGAATTGATCATTTTTCAACAAAGAGCATACTTTTATCACTTTTTCGGACTCTTTCAAAAATTCACGAAAAAGCGAAACATTGGAGTTCTCTTTTAAGCCCTTTTCAGACTCTCTAAACATGAAAAGATTTCCGAGTACTTGATTGTTCGAACTCGTTAAAGTAAATGAATAATCGTCCCTTCAGTATAAGTTTACCCCTTTTACGGACTGAAATGGACTATTTACGAAAAAGGTATACGTTGACTAATTACGGTCAATAGAGTTCTCTCCCACATTATTTTATCCCTTTTCGGGCTCGAGAGACTAAATTTACGAAAAAGTACACCCATGGAGTTTTCTTAAGTTTTTTCTTTCGACTCCCTAAAATTGAAAAACACTGAGTTTCTCCTATACTGGACTCGTTAAAATTTAACAGTAAAGGACATGTTTAATTTTCAATAGGAACGAACCACTCCTTCTTAGGGTTCGAATATTAAACTAAGTTGGACTCATCCGAAGGATGAGCTTATAAACAAGCAAATTTTATCCTCCTCAAGCTTGTCAAAAATAAAGAGGTACTTGCCAGAAATGGTGGGGGAAAAGAGAGGAAAATGGGCGTGTTTGTTGTATTTTGATTCTTCAAAAATTCAGTCAACCACTCTTGAACACGACACTTTCATTCACCTGGGTTGGGAAATCCTTTGCCTAACAGTTAATCAAACCTCATTGAAAGTTTTCATCCGGTTTTTGCGTATTAGGTTTGGGTCAATTGTCGCCAAGCCATGTGCAGTGTCGTTATGTGTTCAAGAGAACAGTTCAAACAAACCATTCATCTGCAAAATATCTGTCATCCATTTTGACCATCCCTGAGTCAGTCCTTGCTAATATATTTTCAAAACTTGATCTATGATTTCATGTTGTGGGCTTGCCTACGACGGATCGCTTTCTATCGACGACAACTCATTATCTGGGAAGTTGATCTAGAAATCGTCAGTACCTTGAAATCTGCATGCCTTAATGGCAGGTTTCTCGCTTTCGACGACGGGTTACATCATCGACCTTCGATCGAATGATTCCGTGAGATGTTCGACTTCAGCTCATTCATTCGCATTTCATGGATTTTACTGGGTACTTTGAGAGCCATTGACATTACTAGTGGCTACTCTCACACTTGTTAACAGTTTACATCATTGACTGGTAATCAAGTGGTTTCTACCATGTTCGACTTCGACACATTTATTCACATGGATAGAATCGTACTAGTTTGAGATGCGGAAATCAAGACCCTGGATCTAGTTTCTACTATCCAGGCTGCGAGGAATTTTGTTATCATTTATACAGTGGACTATTTATACACAGATGGCTGCGTCCATACTATATTCACACATGTCTATACTGTAATGTACTCAAAATCATTCCTGTATCAGAACAGTTGAATCAGTTTTTAGTTTAATCTGAGTATGGGAATGCCTACCTCAGTGATGATATGTATACATATATATTTTGCATTGAATGTTTTTACAGGTGCTGACTGGGGTGTCCACAGGATGATCCTTGAAATGATAAAGTACTACACTCTTCATATATGACAGACTTCAGCATCATCTATTCCAGACTTTGCACTTTAGGGGGAAATCTGTTACACTGAAAATTGTCACCTTGACATTTTGCTAACTGTATGACCTCATTATCACTCATACTTCTCCCTTTTAAATTCTAAACATATCAGTTCCTCATGTCAAGCCTTGAAAATCAGAAAAAGTTCCTAAAAGTCTCCTAAACTTTGGTATCGCACTTTCTGGCTATCTTGCCTGCGGTCCCGCACCCAATGTTCAACTTTCCTGCGTTCCTGAACGCACTTTATCTTTGTTATAGGTGCGGACCCCTGTAAGATTAAAAAGGCGCAAGTAAATCCCAAAAATCTCAATAAAAGTGAATTCTGGAAGCTTCTAGAATGGATTTTGCGGTGGCAGAACTGCTCTTGTGAGGTGCATGAATCCCTTACCTTATGGAGCTAACCCCTTGATGTGAGGAGCTTATCCCTTTGAAGGAGGATTCTATCCCTTCATACTTGGAACAGAAAACCTCCTCTTTTCCACTATAAAAAGAGGCATTGGGTAGCCTCAAAGGGAGTTCAAGCTTAAGAATATTTTGAGGTTAAGTGCTGTTGAGATTTAGACTCAGTTAACTAAGATTTTTTGAGGAGAGATTACATACCTCTACTTGTCTTGGTTGGAGGAGTGAAGAACTTGTCAAAGTAAAGGAGACTGCTGCTTCGGACCTGAAAAGTCCTATGCAACATCAAGGCTCAGGTTGTAAGGATTTTCTTCTTTTGAAATTAATACAAATATACTCGTTTTTCTCAATAAGCTTTCAATCAATGGTTTATTTCATAGATTCCTTGATCACTATGATAAGCATGGTTTATGATGATTTCTATACAGGTGCTATGTAATATTTTGCTTGTTTGTGACTACAGGTTTACAAGGAAAACTCCTTCAAGCGCGCGAGGGACAACGACGACTTCAAACAAGCACTAGACAAATGGTAAGTCCTTAACACCTCATAGAGCTTTTCATAGATCATATATGCTTAGAGAAAGATTAGTCTATTTGGCTGTTTGTTGCTAGATACTTTTAGTGCTAGGGAGATCGGTCTTGTCTGCAAGACGGATTAATCCATACAACAAATACTGCATAAAGATCCTTACTGAATCAACTCAAGTATAAGCAAAAGGTTAAGGAAGAAATCAGTAAAATTCTCACCGAAGGTATCATCGAACTGGTTGAACAATCAGACTGGGTAAGCTCAATGGTGGTTCAGGAGAAAAATACTAAGGGATAGATATGAATCTACGTTGACTTGCACAAGTTGAATGATGCCTGCGTACATGATCCCTTCCCTATTCCATTCTCAAAAGAAATGTTGGACAACGTGGGAGGGCAGGTAGCATACTCATTTATAGACAGGTTCTTAGGCTACCATCAGATCAGGATCACACATGGAGATCACAAAAAAACTACATTTTCTACTAAAGGGGGATCCTTTCAATATACTGTCATGTTGTTTGGGCTAAAAAATGCCCCATCCATATTTTCGCAGGTGGTAGTCACATTATTCAAAGATTTCGTCCACAAGTTTTTGGAAGGATATTTTGATGACTAGACTGTCTTCAAATTTGTGAAGAAGCACTTCTCAAACCTGCACATGATGATGGCTGCCTGTAGAAAGCACCAGATCTCCCTTAATATCAAGTAGTGCATATTTTTCATACCCTTCGGAATCTTGCTTGGGAACATAGTTTGTCAACAAGGACTAATAGTTGATCCTTCCAAAGTCGTAGTTATCATAAAACTGGCAGTACTTACAACTGAGAAACAACTGCACTCGATCCTCGGACACACAGGTTACTACAGAAATTTCATTCAAGGGTACACGCTGATCACAATGCCTATGGAAAAATTTCTTAAAAAGGATGTTTTGTTTTTTTGGGATGATGAGTGTCAAAAAAGCTTAGAGCTACTCAAGGATAAGATGGTCTCTGTGCCTATTCTCATCTTTCTTGATTGGGCGAAGGTATTCCATGTTCATGTAGATGCATCAGGGATCACCCTGGGAGTTTTCCTTACACAATCTGGAGATGATGACATTAATCATCCAGTTGCATTCGCTAGTAGGAAACATCCTAGTTTGGAGCGCAACTACTCCACTACAGAGTGGGAGGGATTGGCCATGGTCTATGCATTACAGAAGTATCAGCATTACCTATTATGAGGACACTTCAAAATGTTTACAGATCACTCGACTTTGAAGTACCTAGTGAATAAGACTATGTTGGGGGGAAAATCTACCGATGGCTAGTACTGTTTTAGGAGTATGATTTTGAGATCATTGTCAAGCCAGGGAAGTTGAATGCTAGGTCAGACCACTTGTCCTGAATTGACAGTGGCGAAGAACCGACCAACCTAGAAGAGGGTTTTCCTGATGCACAACTGTTTGCTATTAAGGTAGTTGATGAGAACTTTGTGAGAAGAGTTGGTAACTCACGCAGTAGATTTTACCATCATCGCAAGTCATCTGTATAAGTTGGGAGTTGATGAAGTGCTACGAAGATACATTTTGGAGCATGAAAGTCACACTATCTTAACAGAAGCTCATGAGGGTGTAGCAAGAGGTCCCTACGCAGGGAAGGCAATGATGCAAAAGATCTTGAGATCTGGAATATGGTGGCCTAACCTACATAGTGACTCTCACAGTTATTGCAAAGCTTGCGATACATGCTAATGAACAGGAAGGCCATCACACAGAGATGAAATTCCCCTACAACCACAAATGGCCCTACAAGCATACGACAAGTCAGCCATTGATTTTGTGGGGAATATCAATCCACCAGGAAAGAAGAAAGGTGTGTGCTACATTATAACTGCCACTGATTATGTCACCAGATGGGACGAAGCACAAGCTGTGAGGGATTGTACTGCAGATACCATTGCACACTTAATTTTTAATAATATTCTGACTAGGTTTGGATATTCGAAGATCTTAATGAGCGATAGAGGTATGCACTTTGTTAATGAAATGATACAGGCCTTGACAGAAGAATTTCAGATCCATAATGTGAAGATGACTTTGTATCATCCACAGACGAATGGAGCTGTAGAAGCCTTCAAAATTTTTTTGGAGCAAGCAATGACTAAGGTTTGAAATGTAGATCATAGCGACTGGGACGTACATGTCCCATCAATCCTTTGGGCTTATCACACCACCTGCAAGAAACTAATAGGAAAAACACCATTCTGAATGGTCTATGGAAAAGAGGCCATCATGCCAATGGAGTATATTTTTCCTAGTCTACATATCACAACCTTGACTAATATGGCAGAGCCGGATATTATGGAAGAGCGTTTAGCGCAGCTGGTGTCTTTGGAGGAAGATTGTTTCATTGCTAATTTCCATCACCAAGTTCAGGAGGCCTGGGAAAAAGTATGGCATGACAGACATATCTAGAAAAAGACATTCTCAGAGGAAGAGTTGGTCCTCCTCTATGATAGCTAGTTTGCAAAGCACCCAGGGAGGTTTTCTCAGCATTGTCTAGGTCCCTATGTGATAAAAGAAATCACTAATGGAGGAGCTGTCCGGTTAGCTACCCTGCGAGGAGATATGGTACCAAGATATGTCAATGGTAGTCAGCTCAAACCATATCGAATAAAATGACTATATGGACGGAGTAGCTGTATGGGGCAGAATACGTGCACAAAGGAAGGCGATAGCGGGCAGGGCCAAGGCATGCATAGATCGCAGCTTTGGAGGCCTAGGGAGGTGCGCTAGGAATGCAGGGGTATGTCCATAGTGCATAAGGTGTGCAAAGAGAATAGGGGTGTGACAGGAGTGCAGGAGGTGTGCAGGGAGCACATGGGTGCATTTGTACACAGGACGTGCGAAAACTAGTTGTTGGAACAATAAAATTGGGTAAAAAGCAAAAGTTACCTTTGAAAGGAGTACGAAGTCTGTATTTAATGCGATGATTTTTGAAGAATTTTTACCTTTTCTTTGATGGTAATTTTCTCATGAGCCTCATCCACACAGATATAAAAGCAGAAGAAGCAATCAGAAAAGGGTTCCATATTTCTTGAACAGTTTGTACTTTGCGGGTTTGTCCTTGGAAATTTTATGCTTTGAGATTTTCTATGCCTATTTCATTTTGTTCATGTCTGAGCATCCTACACCCTCTGACAGTAGCAACCCTGAGTTCATTTTCTGCACCAAAATGATGTCCGCTAATCCCGTTGAAACCTTAGAGCCTGTAACGTCAACCGAACAAGAATCCGAGGAAGTACTGGAAGTCCACCCTAAAGCAGAGGAGGTCATGTTCATGCCCAAAAAGGAAAAACATAAGGGAAAAGAAAAGGCACAAGGATCGACGAAACCCACGAAATGGGCTGGGATGAAGCCCTGCACCTCTCCCCAAAATGTGAAGTCCCTGCAGGTGGCAGGCCAGGCAGGATTTCCTAGGCTAGTAAAGAGATCTCTGTCTTCTCAAGAAAAGGCCCAGATGGTTGAACCAATCAATTGGATGCCACCCTTTGTTCGGCCTCACAGGCCCTCAACACACATGCCGAAGAGTCTCGATGGCCTGCACACTTATTTACAGATGCCGCTAACTCCGTACAAGGTCCCCGTCAATAGAGAACCCTTTGGAAAGCTTCTTGAGGTGAAATTCGATGACCATGACTTGGCCAATTTAGAGGCCTTCCCTGAGCTCGCACCCAAGCTATACATCAAAATTATATTGGATATGACGGGATAAATATTGTCTCTATGCGCTGGGTGTGCGGGTTGGTTGGTTTCGGGCTCTTGGACCTACTAAGCATGCCACATTTTGGCCATTACAACATTACAGACCAAATCGTGCGTCAACTGTTTGCCTTGGTCCATGATGGCAGCTTGTGGATTCAGGTGTTAGCCATCAGTAAATTGTTGTCATAAGCAAATGATGGCTAAAACAGGTCTAGAGCCTTCAAGAGTTTATTTTCATAGAAAATTACTCATTCTTGAAGACTAATGTTCCTTAGCAATGATATTCCTTAGTGTTGTTGTTCCTTGAAAAGCAGTGTTGTTCCCTTCAAAAATCCACTAAGTTAAGCCTACTATTCCCTTTGAAAACTATTTTCTAAAAAACCCCTAGTTCCCTTTTATTTACTCTCCCTTCCCTTAAAAAATCTTTTTAAACCATGAAATCCCTTTTTATTGGTTAAAACCCTACTTTTTCACTCTATCAGAACTTGCAAAAACCTTAGAAGACCCCAAAAAACACTTAAAAACCTCTTCCGTGCTTTTAAAGGCCTTAAGTCCCCAAGCGCTTAAACCTTTTACTTCATGTGACTAACACCCATGACCTTATGCTAACAATCATCACATCACAAATTTATGTCACATTAGAATTGTTACATTTACATTACCTTGCTCCCCCATTCCCCCGCCGATGCGATAAGCCCTCCCCTCCTCCTCCCCTGGTCACCTTTCCTCTCCACATGACCACTACCCAACGCCCTGCCTTTGGCCCCTATCCCTTCTCCTTTACATTTTTTCTGCTCTATTTGGCAACTCTCACGTCAATCGTGGCTGTTGATATATATGATCAAATGGCCCCGATCAAACTCGAAACCCAACCCCGCTGGGCCTACCATCCATTATGTAAACCACTCCTCCAACTGTGGCATGAAACCTGTCCCCCACTTCAAAATCTTTCCGTGCAGCTTGCTCATCACGCCAGATCTCCACCATCGGATCTGCCCCTCCTCATCCGACGGTGTGGATCGCGTATCGCGCGATTTTTCTGTCCAATGTTTAACATGAAAAAATCACGCGAAACTAGTGGTATAGTGGAGGATGCGTGGTGCGATATAATTGGATCACGTTCGATCAAATCAATACCACTTACTACCGAGGGGTCGCGCGAAAAACACCAGCGGTATTGCGAAAACCGCTTTGCCCAAATTCGCACCAAATCCAGTTTTGAACCAGATTTTCACCTTTTTCTTCATTAAGCCTCTTCTGCCTACATAAATCACCCCCTCTGCACTGCTCCTCCGCTCCGCCAGCCTCCTAAGAAATTTTTCCAAACACCGCAGGGTTTTTATAACGTATTTTGTTGTTTTTGCAAGTTTTATCATGGTTTTCTAAGTGGAAACCCTGTCCACAGCTCACAAAGGGACAGAGCCAAAGTTTTCCATCTCCAGGGCCAAATCACAAAGGGAAAAGGCTACCAGTATTCATCAGATGATTTAGTTAGCACTGGTCATGCCATAAAAACCCTTTTACGCACTAAAAACCTCCCATCCATAGTAACAAAGAAAAAGACAGTAAAGGCTAAAGATTAAAATATTGAAGAAGCTTCGGTGCGCGAGATGAAAGGTTAAAGGATTAAAAGTTTAATTTTACAGTTTAGGGGCTTATACACAGCATAAAGGGTTAAATATCAAAAGTTGAAGATTAAGAGTTTAACCCTATAGTTAAAGGAACAGGCTTAAGGGCGCCAAAGACTAATTCAGCTCAAAAGAACAAAATACAGTGATGATTAAAGATAAGGGTTAAATCCTAAAGGAACAAGGATTAGAAGGCTTAACTAATGATTTATGAAGGCAAAAGGCAGGTGACTAAAGCCAAATCAGTGAATACAGTCAGCAGGACAAGTTCAAAGACCCGAAAATGATTATAAGGCCTTAAAGCAAGGATTAGGGCCTCATCAGTGTTTAAAGCCACTAAGATAGATAGATCAATAAAGGAAGCCTCTGAATGCTGCATCATTGGGGCTATTACTCCTCAAAATGCCACCTACCAGCTGATTTCACCTAAAAAGAGTGCATATTAATTACACAATTAGAGATATTTCTAAAGACAACTCAGAATTAATTACCGGCCTACCAAAAACCCCCAAAGTCAAGAAAAGTGACTGAAGTTGATGAACTTTAATGTAATAATCAACTAGTAGAGTTAAAAATTTGGAGAAATTCTCCATTTGGCCCTTCAAAGGTCGAGAAGCACTTACTCTACATTAATTGAACAGATAGACTTTTCTTTCAATCCACCTCCTCATTTCTTCTATAAATACTTCTCTAGAAGACAATATATAGGTTGGTCTTTGAATACTCATTGAGTGTAAATAAATCTCGAAGCTAATGAAGCTCTATTTTGTAATAGAAGAAAGATAGGCTGAGATGAGAAGTCTAAAGCTGTAAAGACTCACTGGACTTGAAGATTGTAACTGGTTTGAACATCAAATACAAGTTGATTTATGGGATCCTGTTTTATGTCAATGGTGATGTTTTTCTTATTGAAAATTGTTATTTTTCTTATGTTTTCCATACTCTCCATTTTCTCTAATAAAGAACAACAAATATAGATTAGGATTTAATGTCAAGTACCCTAAATCTCACTAATAAATCTTTATCTTTATGTTTTATGCTAAATTGTGTATTTGAGGATAATTCAATAGAGTGTGATCAGTCAAGGAATGTTGGTGAGCCCTTGCCTTGCTGAGTAAAACTTGAGATTATATCCTTGAATGTTCTTACAAATTTTTCTAACTAAAGTTGAATTAGAGAGAAGTTTATGGTTAGCCCTCTCCTCTAATTTCTTCTCCAATATTTTCTTTGAAAAGATCCCTCAAAAGTATGTCAAAATCAGGCTAGTTTAAAAGTCCTTACTTGATATTAGACTAATTTTATGTTAATCTTGAATGTTTTCCTTTGAATATGTTGAAAGAAGGCTAGGTTAAAAGTCCTTACTTGATCTTAAGGTATTCTTTGTTTTATCTTAAATGTTTCTTTTGGGAATATGCTGAAAGAAGACTAGGTTAAAAGTCCTTATTTGATCTTAAGCTATTCTTTGTTTTCCTTTGAGTATGCTAAAAGTAGGATAGGTTAAAAGTCCTTACTTGATCTTAAGCTGCTCTTTGTTTTCTTATATGTTTTATTCTTTCACCACTTCTTAATGTTTCATTCCATAAATCAACTTAAAGAGTTCTATTGACATAGATGACTTGCCCCATAGACCACTCTTGAAACTTGTTGTCCAATTAAATCCTTTATGACTCCATAGCCCAATGGATTGACACTGTTTCTTACTTATCCTATCAGCTGAAACATTTTCAACCTACTTATACCTTCACCCTTCAATAGACTTCCTTCATTTTAATAATATTAATCCCAACCAAACAAACAAAACCTTGTGCTTTATAACTAGCCTAATATCATATCATAAGCATTAAATATCATATCTTTGAGATACACATATATAGAGAGATCGCTCTCTAAATCTAGGATGGCTAGATCCTCTGATTCCAAAGTGGCTTTGATGTAGGCTTTGCAGCGTTTGTACTTGCCGATCTTACAAACTACGAAGACCTAAAACTAGGATCGAATCCCTATTGATGCCACACTGATTCATCGAATTACTGGCCTCCCCATGGAAGGCCAAGACCCTATGTTGTGTGTCGGGAAAAAGTATGAGCAGAAGATCGCTGAAAAAGTGTGTAAGGATTACCATGTGCTGCGAAACACTCAAGGGTTCATGATCAACACCATCAACAACCTTGGCGCATAGATGGGTACATTATTGCTAGCGTGAAATCTGATGCGCAAGTGTTAGGCTGCCACTATCCCTGCGTATGTCGTTAAGCTGGCGGGCTAGTGCGAAAAAGGGGGTTTTCTTCAATTGGGCCCAGTATTTGTGCAACGAGTTCCCAGAAAATGTATGTGAAGCCCAAGATCAGTGGCATTCTTTTTGCTACTCATGGTTGCTGCTTCTCATCGCGTTAGTCACATAGGAAGCCCCAGAATATTCGGTCCTCCCTAAGCTCACGCTCGATATGTGTGAAGGGGCACACTACAAAAATTTATGGGACTCCAAGGACGCATAGCGAATTGAGGAAAATCAAGTTTTTTGGGTCATTTTCTAGAGTGGACTAGCCGCAACAACTAATTCCTGGCCGCATTTTTCACCTGCAGTATATGACAAATATAAGAACATATCAGAATTTCAGGTAACTATGCATAACATCCAAGTCAGAAGTTGCAAGAATCAAGCATGGGTCTCACTCCCGTACATGGTTGTGGATGAGGAAATTGACCGATTTATCATGACCTGGCCTCCCCAATGGAAGATTGGGCTCAAATCAGGCGCGCAGGGCACCACAGGGACAAGTGCTACAAAATTCACCTCGCCCGACATGACCAAAGAAAATAAAGGGCAGGGCCAGGGTACCAGGAAGGAAGTGGGACCAGTAGCGCAGAAGGATTCATGGCAAGGAAAACTCATGGGGAAGGAAACAGAAGCAGCCTTGAAGAAGGGTTTGCAGCAAGGCACAAGTACTGTGAATGATGTGGAACCAACCTCGCAGAAAGACTCGCAGCAGGATCTGGACACAGAAGGTCTGGACGAAGGAGGTGCTGAATCCCCTCAGGGTACCAAATGGACTAGTGACCCTCCTAAGGGGCAACGGAAGAAGCAACGAGCCATCCAACTAGAACGTGGCACGAGAGTTACGCTGACAGAAGATGACCTCAAGCAGATCGTAGACGTGGTCACCTTGGCTGTAGAGGACAAATGGCTGGCTTTGGAAGAGCAACAAAAAGCCACAATTGAAACACTCCAAGCTGAGCTCTAGGCTCTGTAGCTCAAAACAGATACCTTGCAAACCAGCATGATCCAGGCAAGGTTGACTACAGCAACAAGCAGTGCAGTAATCAGCACACCAGAAAGCCGCCTCTACCCTCTCCTGGGTGCAGCCTTCATACTGAGTCCACTCGACTTAGGAGCGTAAGTCCAGGCCTGCGCAGAGGTGTTGTTAGATATATCCCTCCCGTCACATGATCATTACAGGTCCTTCACGCATCCCTATTTGAAGAAATCCAGCATCGAGAACATCAAGCGCACCAATAGCTCAGTACAAGATATTTGAATAAAAAAATGCTGAAGTTTCCCAGGTATAGGATGCATGTACCCTCGCCACCGCGCAACAGACAGAGTTGGAGCACCTCATTAGTAGGCTCTGCGTAGATGTCTCCAAAGATATTCCAACTTCTTCCACCCCCCAGGCCAAGATTGAGGGGTTGGGCGCAGCATAAAAGGCCTCAAAACTATGATCTAAGTGATCAAAACGTAGATGGAGGAGTAGATTGTGGACTTACAGGTCAAGTTGTAGCCAGAAAAACTGCCAGAGGTAACGGCCCAACGAGTCACATTCGTTACAGAGGCTAAAAATGTTATCACATGACAGATTGTTGAAGGTCCCAAACTGTTGGAAACAAGAATGCAGCTATGGACCAAAGTGCAATGCGATCCTCTCCTTTGTGAGATCAATAAGGCGTTGTGACAGAAAGAAAAACAATTTGAGTAGCTGGAAGCAGCGATGCCTACTTTGATCCCTACTCAATGATTGGCACGACTACTTACCAGCCACACCTTGAGAGACAAAATTGAAGAACTTCACTAGAAGAAGAAGACCGTCAGTGACTGCCTCAAACCTTGGGCTGATAAAGCCCTCAAGCTCTCCCAGGACATTGATCTTGCAGTAAATAAACTTATCCAGATTTTGGAGAGCATCACAGTTTCCACAACGGGACCAACTTCACATAATTTGGTATAGCTCATAATGCTACTGCACAAAGTGAAGGAATTCTTCCCGAGCTGGTTGATGCGATCAGGCTGTTGCAAGCAAAGGTGGAGAGCCCACCACCACAGTGACTCGGGACAAATCACAAGTTTGTTTTGGGGGCCTGTTGGCGCAGCGCTCCCTGAGCTGTGAATTTTGTACATTTTGGTATTATTCAGTCTTGTGTAGGGGTTTTAGGCAAGTCAAAGCCCCAATGTTTTGTAAATGGGTCAAAGGGTAGACCTAGGGTCTGCAAACCATGGTTTGCAGACCATAGGATTGCTAGACCATGTTGGTATAAATAGATAGGTAAGTTAGAGTCTAAAGGTAGGCATGAATTTGAATTAATGCCACGTGCGAACTATTAGATATGTTTGGGTTGGTTTTGGGTAAGGACTTCTGTTGGTTGTGTGCGTGGAGATCCTCTATCCTGTTGTGTGTGGATCCTGCTGGCTGTCTACGTAGGTGGTATTTTGGGTTGTAACTGGTATTTGATGCGAATATATGTAGATGTAATTAAAGTATCTCTGTGTTATTTGGATCTATTATGTTACTGTTTATGCAAAGCTGTTATGTCTGTTTGAGATGCATATGTATCTGTGTGGTTGATTTGAGTTACGAAGGTATCTGTGATATTGCTTTAAAAAATACCTTTATTTTTGGCATAAGTTTATTTTTGATCTATTATTTAATGTGTTCATGATATTATGTGCTGATAATTGATGATCCACACGTGGATGTGAAAGTACTGACTAGATCAATGCA
This sequence comes from Pinus albicaulis, assembly GCA_034641835.2. Classification (NCBI taxonomy): domain Eukaryota; kingdom Viridiplantae; phylum Streptophyta; class Pinopsida; order Pinales; family Pinaceae; genus Pinus; species Pinus albicaulis. Next base: position 5,470 of record JAXQQM020065665.1, on the reverse strand, counting down.
TGGTAATAACACTGTTATGAGTAATTGTAAATTATACTGTTAAATAACCTGTGAATAGACTTGTTCTGTGCGAACCTGATAGGCTGCGAACACAGATCTGACGTGATTACCTACTCTCTCTTAGGGTGCAGAAACTTGGTTCCGACACCCACCCATACTACTTTGGGTGATACCTTGGCCTGCGAAAGCAGGTCATTGCCTAAAGGGCCAGTAGTATAGGGGTTTGTTCGCAAACCTTAACCTCTAAACCTGGATCAGGACCCCTCAAGCCAACACAGAAGTAGAGCACAATGATGTTGATGATGTAGTTAGGAGCTTTATAAATAGGAATAACAGACAAAAAATTTGATAATATAAAATATTGTATTATTATAAGAAAACTTTTACCATACTTGGAGCCTTTTTTGCGTTATATAAAAACTCAATTATCATACTATTTTTATGCCAAGCACTTTCAATATTTTCTTGCATACTTTTTGTTGCATTTCTTTTTTATTAGTTATTGAATATTTTTTTTCTCCTCTGGAAAGTAAAAAAATGAAATATAGATTGGGTATTGGGGAATTGAGAGTGATGTAAAGGGGGGGAGGGGCCATAAGAGCTTCAAACTTCACGTGCTTGGCCCTATTTAGTAGAGAATAATTTATCGGAGCAATTTAATATTGGATCAAACCTCTCTCAATCCAACGTAGTAACAAAAAGTCACTGTTAACTTAGTTGCTACTCTTTCAGATCGTGGGAGGCTTGTTCCAAGTTCAGGCGACTCCAATAAATTGTTCTTGAAATGAAGAGGAGATTATTCAAGTATGTTTTGACATTGTCAACATATGTTCTAACATTATCATAAGAATGCATCTTAGAGTAAAAAATTCTACAAATATTACTTGTATTTATTGTATAGATAATTATGGATTTTGAATGACTTGGCAACACGGGTACAAATCCTCTTGCATCATGAGAAATACAACTTGTCAACCAGGGTCATGTCCAGGATATTTTTGCTTGTGCACTTGACCAGGTTTGTAGTGTCACATTTTTTAAGTTTCTTTATAGTTCATAATTCAAGATGAAGCTTGTTCATGATTACTATCTGGTTTTTTGTATGTGTTTTTTCCTTTGTTTGATTGTATGTTTGAACATGCTTTTAAACATTGAAGAATTTTTTGTTTTTAAACTATTTTTATACTTAATTTTTCTAGTTATGGTGATATAAAAACCATTTTATCGTATCCATATTATTTCATTCCCTTGGGTTGTAGTTAGGTACAAAGGAAGTCCAAACAGTTCCAATTCCCTCACATTCCAGTTACAAGGACCATTGAAATAATTGGCACATACCACATTGGCTCAATTTTTTGGCCATATTCATTCAAGTAGTCCAATAGTACATCATCATCTTCTGGGAACAAGAAGCGTGTTATTGGTGACATGCATGTGAAAACATATCGAGTGCTTGCATGATCTTTTCCACCCTGGGCTTTGGTACAAAATTTCCCATGTGGAGAAAGGAGGTTAATGTTGTTACTTCCAGCAAAATCTTGTGTCATTCAAATAATTGTGTTAGCAAGACTCTGCATCGTGATGGTAAGCAGAATTCTCTGAGACATAACCTGAGAATTGAACAACCTTTGCTTTCGTAACAAAATCTCTCTTGAAAGAGAAAAAAATATTTTCCTTTGCCCTGGTTTCAAACTATCAACCATGGATGGGATGGATCTTTGCAAATCAACCATGGAAAATAGGATCAGTTCCTTTTTTACAAAGTCGATGTAATTGATAAGCATGTCATTCTAGTCCAAATATGTTCATGTCTTAAAATGTCTTAGCTAGTTCTTTCTGACCTCTATTTTCTTCTTGCTAAAGGCCAATCCAATTGCATCTCCATATTCCTCATTTATCCACATGAAGTCTTTTTTATGTTTGTCCAAATTTTTAAAATATTTTTTCACCTCTTTAGACGTAATTATTCTAAGACCTTTATAGTACTTTATGGTCCATCCTGATGCTGATCCACCCAGATATCCTCTCCATGATTCATACTCAAGCATGGTATATAAAGATAATACCTGCCCACTTTTATGGGTTGCCTTGAAAATAGGAGTAATGAATTCAATAAGAAATGAAGGAATCTTGAGTAGAGATGTGAAAAAAGAGTGTATGAAGTTTAAGTCTTCCCATGATAATATGTTCTCAACAAATCCACATTTATCAACATTCTTCAAAAACTCTTGAGGGAGTTCACACTTTGAACCAAATCTGTTCTGACGATTTGTCAGTGTCTCCATGGTTTGGGATTCAAATGTAGGATTGTCAATCAAAGAATTGACAAAGATCCATAAATTATTCTTTATCGTGTTTGCTTTCACCGCAGCTGTCTTGTTCTTCTTATTTACAATGTTCATCACATGGGTTATCTGTTTTACTACTAAGTCAACATGGGAACCACCTTTAATGGTAGATATTACATTAACAAAGCTAAGGTACTACTGTCTGTACCTCATGTATTCTCTATGTGGATAGTTAGTTGATTACTTGTACAAGTAGTAGTGAACTTAGAAAACCAAGTGAATCTTGGGGAGGTCCCCTTTCATTGTCTGGAGTTAGAATGTTATGGTGCTCTTGAGTATTTATTTTAAATTTGTATGTAATATCCCCAAATGGGAAATGTAGCAATACTAAAAAGTTATGCATTAAAACAACACATTTCATCTAAAGAAAAAAATGAGGCCAATAAAAATGCTCTTCAAAATTATTTACAACAGCAAATTAGACGTATAATGAGGCCCATAAGATGCATAGCTGGAAATACAAGTCATGAATAGAAGGAAATCCCTTAAAAGAGGTGTTGCATCCACATGTATAGATTGAAACTGCCTTGAAAATGTTATTTTGTTAGGCTGAAAAATGTTGTTGATTATATGTCAGATCTAGAGCAGATCTGTGTATCAAAACTCAGATCCATAACAGATCCATACACTAGAAAGGCTCCTATTTCAGATCCCCTTGTTGTTTTGAGCATTACACCAAGTACAAGAAGTAGATATAAGATTTAAGAATGCAGATCTGCAGAAATATTCAGTGATTCAAAAGTATTCAGAAATATGCAGATCAGATCTAAAATATACAATGCATAGATCTCTTCCAATGGATCTCAAAGTGAAGGGAAGATCCCCAACACTTGTAAACCAACTCTCCAAATGGTGCACCAAAACCCCTTGCAACAACACCTACAGGAATAACGTAGATCTGGAAGAGAAAATGCATTGTATGGTATATATAATAGTTGGCCACATGCCAAGATTAGAAAACGATGCCCAAGCACTCCAATACACTCCTCCAATTGGAGTGGAAGCCTCCTCCACTAAAAAAGGGCACTGAAATTATATAGATCTGAATAGATCTAGCCTCCACTTTTTGTAGCTTGCAAAGACAACCAAACCATCAACATGATCTGTGTTGTAGTTGAAAGGAGAATCTTGGCCTCAAGCCAGATAATGGACTATGCAATACAAGACTCTCCCAAGAGCTACTCAATGGGAAGAGGTGGAATTCCTAAACAGGATATCCCAATGCTAAACAACATTTGCAATCTAGGCTAAACAACCAAAGAGAGCTATATGGTATATACAGACAATATATCAAAATATCATATCATTCAACAACCACTTCATGCAGCTTCCATCCCCTTCCTTATATATATTAAGAGCTTGTAAACCCTAAACCATATTCAATGAAATATTCTCTTTCACACAACCCATCTCCATCTAGAATTTCGATGTGCCTTATTGATGGCCCCTCCTCTAAGACAATGTTGTAGATTTGGTCAAGGTTGACATAGTAAAAATATCCAGCCCCTTTTACACCTAAGGGTGCTTGCTTACATAGCCAAGATTTAGCCTTTTTCACATTTGGCCTTGATTTATTCTTTATTAGGAGTTTTATGAACTTCATTTACACATTTACTCTTTAAGCAAGGAAATAAAAGAAAAAATGGATATTCCAATTAGGTTATGACTAATTAGGAATATTACAGTCCTCCCCTCCAAAATGGTGCTTGTCCTCAAGCAATTTACAAGGACATTGCAAAATCTCCAATGGATTTGTCTCATTCCAAGAATACAAGTTTGCCTTTGGTGAATAACCTAAATTGATGTCATCATGAAGAAGTGGGAGATACATGGAAAGAATCACATACTATCCATTGGCCTTCTTAAGGCATGAGAGATGATAAATGATGGGTGATTCAACCCCCATCAGATACTCCAATCCCCATGCTATCATCCAAACAAAGTGAGCCATCCTTGGTAGCTCATAGAAACAATCACCAATCCCCTCCTTATGCAACGTATAGGGGTTGCATGGCTAGAAATGAGAGGTAATATTGTTCAACTTACACTGTCTCTCTCTCCATTTATGATAAATGTGGAGCTGCTAATCCTGGGCTGCAATAATATAGTCCTCATGAAGCCAAAATATACTTGGAACCTTATGATTCCCGTCATTGATTCTAGGGAGCCTCCTTGCCCAATCTTCCATGCATATAGTGAATAGAGTATCATCACCATATGTGCTCGAAAAGAAACATGGACTAAGTGTCATATGATGTATTGGATGGTGACCATAGTCCCTCCATTGAGACCAGCATTGTTCTTCTTCTTGCTGCCTCAAAACATAATACAATAAGTGGCCACCCAACGAACTTCTTGCTATCATAAGCTTCTCCAAAGCTTGAAAATAATAGAAGATAATAGTTTTTGGCTAAGCATGAGTCAAGCAACACATGTCTTGCCACAAATCCTCCCATGTGAGAGGCTTCTCCCAAAGACATAAGCCAAACATATGGCCTTTTACATAAAGAAACAAGAGATATAGTGTAGCATCCATATAATGCTCCATCCTCTTCTTGAAGCATGAATAAATATGGGAAGTTTCATTCCCAATGGACATATCTAACCAATGTGTCATCCCTCCCATTATGTCCCCAACAAGGATAAGAGAATCAACGTCATGAAGGATCAGAACTAGTGATACATAAATAATCAAATGCAATGATGGAGGTGGATCATAGTCCCACAAGTGGAACCAGTGCATTAGATCTCCTGACTGCATCGGATAGTGATATTGTAAGTGGTTTTACCACCACTTACGTGCTGCCCATATCATCTCACCATGGCTGAAAGTGTGAGATATATTTGGTGCCTTAGGAAAGCACCCATCATGTTCCAAAATATCCCTTTGTCCATCAAGGGAGTGGCCATATTCAGACATTTTTGTGGCCCAAAGTTGGCCATGAAGTTTATAAGGTATAACACTCCTCTTTGGAGTCATGGCCTGCATCTATATAGTAAAATAATGCATACAATTAGAAAACAAAACATGATTTACATAAGTATTCTCTTCACCAATAGTCCTCCTCAAACAAATGTAGTGGTGCATAGATCTATCCCCTTCCTCAAAAAGAGAAAGAGAG
>JAXQQM020083742.1:0-20850 GCA_034641835.2 Pinus albicaulis | reverse complement strand
ATAATGATCCACAACATCTGGCTCCACCTGGGGATAGTGTTTTTACCACGAAACACTAAGAACCTGCAGATTAGTGCCTTCACCTCGGGCATGGAGTCACATATTGCTTGATGAAAATGTACAATGACCACACCGGATATATAAAATGATGAACCAGAAACTGCTTAATGTCGGAAATAATGCTTGAGATATTGCCCATTCACAGGCATATCCAGCACTTCTCCTTCCAGATTTTCCAACATGAAAGTATTATTTCCTCTGACTTCATTAATTTTGAATGGGCCATACCATAAGGGATCAAATTTACCGTGTTTGCCTTTATCTTCCCTTTGTGTATCCCATCGCAATACTAAATCCCCTTTCTGAAACAAAACTTCCTTTGCTTTTCTATCAAATACTACCTTCATCTTCTGCTGATAAGTGAGCAAGTTGTCCCGAACTTGATTTCTGTTTTCACTTAGTTCCATCACATTGTTCATTCTTCTTATCATGGCATTTGGTTCTGCTTGAGCATCTTGGAGAAAAGAAATCACAGGTTTTACCAATTATGTGGGGAATAAAGCTTGAGTTCCGTGTACGAGCTCATAAGGAGACTTGCCGGTAGACCTCCTTGTAGTCATCCTTGTTGCCCACAAGGCAAAAACTAGCTTCGTATCCCAATTCTTTTGATTCTCACTGATTGTTTTCTTCAAAATTCTTACCAATGTTTTGTTGGAGGATTCTGCTAATCCATTTCCCTGCGGATGATAAGCTATAGAATGAGACAATATTACATTGTAAGTTTGACAAAAATTAATAAACCTGAGTGAACTGAAAACCTGGGCATTATCTGTCACAATCTTCACTGGGCATCCAAACCTGCTAAAAATATTCTCCTCCAAAAACTTCATAACAACCAAATCATTTGCCTTCCTGGTGGGAATTGCCTCCACCCACTTTGTAAAATAATATGTAGCAGTAAGGATCCACTTAAACTGCCCACTGGATGGTGGATTGATTTCTCCAATGAAATCCAACCCCCATTGTCTAAAAGGTTCTTCAATAAAAATTGGGAGAAGAGGTAACGGAGCTAGCTTTTTATTTTCTGCAAATAATTGGCATTTTTGACAACTTTTGACTGTTTTGTAAACATCAGAAAACACAGTCGGCCAATAGAAACCTGATTTGAATATTTTATGAGCAGTTACCTTCCAGCTGTAATGCCCTCCACACAAGTATTCATGATATTCTTTCATCACTTCTGAAATTTCTTCCTCTGTTAGACATAACAACAACATACCAGTTGGATCCTTCCAATATAACTTTGCTTCGATGATGACATAAGGCTGAGCCTTAAGTTTCAAAGCCCTGTATTTAGCTCTATTAATTGAAGGGGGACATGAAAGAAAGCATAAATAATGTACAATATCCTTATACCATTCTAAACAGAGAAATTTATACTTAATTGCCTCTTTGATTGATTATCACGCGTTTCTCCATCGGCTTCTTCTACAGGGGCCAGCAAATTGATTCCCAATGCTTGGAAGTTGGATTCTGTCAATAATTTGGCCAATCCCAATCCTTTAACCAGCTTGGTTGGTTTTACATCCAAATCATACTCTTGAATTTTGGCAATCCATTTTCCCCTCTTACCTTCCACATCGCTTTGTACTAGCACGTCTTTTACAGCTGAATTGGGAACGTACGCTAAGATCTGAGAATGAAGGACATAAGTTCTGAAAGCTTTCAGTGCTTTTACCAGAGCGTACACCTGTTTCTCCAATATATTATAATTCAATTCTGCATCTCGGAGAACTTTACTGAAATATGCAACTGGCTGTTCCTGCTTTTCTTCATTTCTCTGCAATAACACGGCTGCAATAGTTGAGGAAGAAGCAAATGAAAAGATTTGGAATGGTTTCAAATAGTCTGGACTGATTAGGATAGGTGCTTCCTTTAAAGCCTCTTTGATTCTCTGAAAATATTCCCTCACTTCCTTGTCCCACTTCACCTCAGCGTTATTTTTTAACATGTCTATTATCTTTTTAACGATCTCTGCATAATTAGGGACAAACCGCCTTAGAAAATTAATTTTTCCGAGAAATCGTTGAATATCTTTCTTACTTCGTGGCAGAGGAATTGACTGAATTGCTTCGACCCTCGCTGGATCAATCTTCACTCCTTCCTTTGAAACAATGTGGCCAAGTAATTTACCCTCCTCCAGGGCAAACAAAGACTTTTTAGGATTCAGTGATAATCCAAACTTTCTGCACTTCATGAAGGCTTTCTGCAAATGCTGTAAATGCTCCTCATCAGATTTCGAAAAAATTGTGACATCATCTAAATAAACCACCACAAACTCGTCTCCCACAAACGCGATATCCATCGCCCTCTGAAATGTGGCTCCTGCATTCATCAGGCCAAATGGCATTCTGGCATACATGAATGTTCCCCAAGGCGTAGTGAAAGCGGTTTTCTTCTGATCTTCCTTCTCCACAGCTACCTGGTTATACCCTGAAAACCCGTCCACCATAGACAATCTATAAGCACCGGTCACTTTCTGTAAGACAAAATCCATTTTCGGCAAAGGATAATTATCTTTTAATGAAGCCCTGTTCAAATTCCTGAAATCTACGCATAGCCTTATCTCTCCATTTTTCTTTCGGACGGGTACAATATTAGAAACCCAATCTGAATACCTGAGTGGAACGATTATCTTGGCTTGCAGCAATTTCTTTATTTCCTTTTCGATCGGAGCCAACAGCAAAGGGTTAATCTGCCTAAGCTTTTGTTTATGTGACTTGACTCCATCCTTGAGTGGAATTTTGTGTTGTATGATGCTCTTATCATATGTTTTCAAATCATCATACGACCAAGCAAATACATCTTTAAATTGTTTGAAAAACTCTACGTACCTTTCTTTATATTCCTTCGGGATCCCTTTGAACAATTTGACCATTTTAGGCTCCTGTTGAGTACCCAGGTTGCAATCTTCCACCTGCTCATCTTGGTTCATTTTATTTTGATTCACGGCAACGTCATTAGCCCTGAATAGTCTTTCGAGAGGTACTAAGCCTCTTGGCAAGACATTGTCTTTCAACTAAATAATTTCTTGACCACCAATCTTCTTTTTAAGGGTCTCACCAGCCAATTTGTCTTCATCACTTTCCAAATCAATCTGATGATCTTCAGAATCTTCAGTCATCAACAGAAATTGCTTAATCTGTTCATCATCTTCGAAGACCTGCCAATGTTTAATATTGTCAGGAATCGAAGGTCTATGTCTCATCTCTATTTCATACCTTAGTTTCAAGCTGATAGGAGGCTTGAATGTACTTGCTGCAACAGCCAAAGAATCAGCAAGTCTATTCTCTTCTCTTGGAAAAAACTTTAAATTAAATGCTTCGAAATAATTTTCAATCAGATCCCATACTTCATTCCGATATGCTCGTAACCTGGGATGTTTGGTTTGGCATAAATTCTTGATCTGTCTTATAATTAATTCTGAATCTCCAAACACAGTCATAGATTTAATTCCCATCTCCTTAGCTGTCTGCAAACTAATAATTAATGCCTCATATTCTGCGACATTATTAGTGGATTCGAACTCCAATTTGAAAGAAAAAGGTACCAGATTACCTTCCGGAGAAACAAAAATGAAACCAGCTCCCGTGCCTTCTTTGGAAAACGCGCCATCAAAATAACACTTCCACAGCTTATCTAAATGTAGTTCCTTATGTACAATTGTTGAATCGATCTTCCCTTGATATTCTTCAGCAAATTATGCATCCTCATGCAGCATGAAACAAGACAGGTCGTCCTTCTCTTGGCCATAAATTGGTGAATTGCTTGCATCTTTCTTGGTAGCAGTTTTTTGAAATCTAGTTTTCCTATATAACCATTTTCATTACAGCCATTGAAAACGGAATAATAGTCAGTTGGTCTCAATATAGTCTCCTAAACTGAGCTCATTTAATTGTCAACCAGGGTTGGTAAACTGCTGAAGTGAAGTGTATTGTATGTACCTAGGTGCTTGTTTCCTAATGCGTTGTGTGTAGTGTTTTGTGATGTTTTTGGTCTTTTGTGATGATTTATGATGTTTTTGGTCTTTTGGTGGTTTTATGTTCACAAGAAAGATGACTAGAAAGCTAATGGAAAGGAGCTGGTGATTAAAAACAGAATGAAGCCTAATTGGTTGATGACAAATGACAAATGCAATTGCAAACACTCAAGTAGAATCAAATCTAAACTATGACTAAGCAGAAATAAAGCTTGATAATGACTTCTAAGGAAATGATTCAAAACATAAACTCAACTTGAGAAATGATCAACTAAATATGCAAATCCTCCTAACTAAACAGTCTGAACAACTAACTTATAATGATGCAACATTTCATCCTTGATTAGAGATTTGTTTAAAGCACATTTGGAATAAAACATTTATACCATCATAAGATCTTCTATTCTAGGACTAGTTCCTAACTCTATTCTGCAATTTAATTGAATGTCACAAAACCTTACTCAAGAGTTATTGATTTCTTTTCAAAGTAGTCTTTTGAGAGAGGGCTCTGTTTATGAAATGATAAGGAAATTGCAGAGGTACTTCAGGCCTTAAAATGATATTGTCTTCTGTTCATGTGGTTATGAAGCAATTATAGATTTTAGAACAAGAAGAGGTTTGTAAATAATGAAGGATGTTTTGTTAATCTTAACAACTGAAGTAATCTAATGTGCAGTGAATGACAACTGAATGTGGAGTGCAAATGCAATGAATTAAGCTAAAACTGAACTTAAGATGTCACTAGTCTAAAACAGAGCTGAACTACAAGTCATTATCAAACTTAAAACCAAACAACTGAGCATGAATTAAGTGCAATTAAACTCCGGAGCATCCTAACTAAACTATCATGCATTATTCTATGGAATTATACAGTCTGTTTGTCCATCAAGATTGGTATTTTGGAAGAGTTCCTTCTTTTGGAAGAGTTTTTAGAACAATCTTGACTATGTAATTGAGTGCAAATGCAAACGTAAAGACTGAAAGCAATGAAAAACTAAGATATCATAGCCATCTCCTACCCATCATTATGATATTTTTGACAAGCGTTTAAGAGCAAGAACAACTATGGTACTTAGTGAAAACACACAACTAAAACGTTCAAGATCACAATCATGCTTAAGACAGTATAAAGATTTATTGGAAGAGTTTCTTCTTGTGGAAGAGTGCTTATCATAAGTATAACTGTGATGGTGAATAAAAGAGACTACAATTAAACCCTACAATACTATAGCCATTTCCCATTCATCATTATAATCTTTTGGAAGAGCTTCTTCTTTTGGAAGAGTTAGAATGAGTATAACTACAGTAACTAATAAAAGCAACTACCAATTCAACTTCTAATCCTACAATACTATAGCCATTTCCCATTCATCATTATAATATTTTGGAAGAGCTTCTTCTTTTGGAAGAGTTAGAATGAGTATAACTATAGTAGCTAATAAAAACAACTACAAATTCAACTTCAGAAACGTAAAGGCAACTAGAATACTTATCTAAATTACGCAAATAAATCCGTGCAAGAGGCAGGGGCCCTCTACCACCTGACGGAATCTAACTCCAAATCAAATCAACGCTTTCAAAACAACACTGTCTGCTTCATTAAAAGTGAAATAACTTGAACAGAGCACTCTGCGTCTTCAGCAATGTAGCACAGAATCTAAGCAAAATCTAGAATAAAATCTAGCCTAGCTCTCGGTTTCCCAAGTGTTTATATAAAAAATGTAAATAACAAGACTTGCAACAATTTTAGGAACATTGTCTTTCCTTATCGGAATCACATTAGGACTCTTGAAGTGGCTGCGTAAAAAGGAAAAAGACATCTGGACTGAGACAGTCCTAATAGAAGTCTGCCTTCCTAAATGTGTTCCCACATTCCAAAACCATACCCATAATTCGTTTCTTCCTTCATGGTGAGCAACGAACCATGTAGACATGACGTGGAATATGCCCATATGCGGTTTTTCTTGAGAGGCCACCTGGAACATACTCAAACGTGAAGACAGCTGCAGAATCGCCGGTTAGCTACGGAATGTCTGCATTCTGCAGCTAGTTCCGGTCAAAATGCTTTACAATGGCAAAAATCATAAAACTTAGCAAGTCAGTCATGTAAATCATTCTAGAAGTAATTTTAACTATATTCATTGATCAATTGGGTCTAGGATAGCAATGGACAAAGGAAAATGAGGTAAAATGGGATGAAAGAAAGCACAATTTTGAGGCTCAACATACCCCCACTGCTGTCTCTTTGCATGTCCTCATGCAAATTATCCTATGAACTCAGAGGCTTCTGCAAGAACATCTAATCCTCTCCTTCTCCTTTGTCTGGAAGCTAAAGATCTTATGGGTTTTCGGATAACAAGTTTGAACCTTAGGTTGGTAAGTGCCCTGATTAGCTTCTTGTTCCTTTGCTTCAACTTTTCATTGGTCTTTTCCACTTTGTCTATATGTAGGGATAAGGTTGAGTTCATATCAGTTTTGAGCTTGACTTGATCTTTGAGAATTTCATTCTCATTTTTGATGTGTCTATTAAGTATTTTCAACTCATACCTATCCCTTCTTAATACATCTATTTCAGACAGTGGAGGACTAGGGGTTCTCTCCTTGCTTTCTGAAGCTCTCCTTTCCAAAGTTTCCACATAGTCATAAATTTCTTGTTGAGCAGGGTCAATTTCAGGGGTTCCTTCATTAAAATCCTCTTCAATATCTTCTTCAATGGATGTTTCCTCATCTTCTATATTAATCACCCCTGTTTGTTTGATTTGAGTTTTCCTTAGTTTTCCCTTTAATCTATGGCTTCTTCTAGGCTGAGAAGATCCCTCTCCTTTCTCCATGGCAGATTTCCTGATTACCTTTTCTTTCTTAAGTTGTCTCTTGATTTGAGTCAACTTCTCTGAGATGATTTCCTCACTACTTTCTTGGACTGTTTTGTCAATTTCAACTTTTGAAGCTCTCCATTTTCTACTTCTCCTTGTAGGCTGTGGTTCAGGTGAGGGTTCTTTTGGCTCTTCAAAATGATTTCTTATCAAGAAATTGTCCCATGTATCATTTTTTTTGGCTAAATGATGTTCAACCAAAATTTTAACCAAACCATGATGATATAAAGTTGTCTCTAAAAATTGAACCCTTCTTTGAACACAGGAAGCCATCTTTTTCAAACTTTGAAGTAAGAAATAAGGTAGGTTTAAGTCTTCCGCCAGAAAATGCATTATCAGTCTAATGTGGTAGATACAAAATGTGCCATATCTACCCTCACATGTAATAATTTTTTGCAGAAGAAGTAGTATGTTTCTCCATTTATTTTTCAATGCAGAACTTGGAATTCCTTTCTTAAATACAGTGACATCCATACCTGGTGATTTTAGAATTTGTTTCCAGGATTCATTGTGGAATTCTCTATTTTTGAACCATCTCTCTCCATTTCTGAGCAACCCTGTAGCTTCTGCAATGAAAACTTCAGTGACAGTGAATTTGACATCTCCTACTTCAACTTCAGTTCCTTGAAATGATCTTGCAAATGTTTTAGTGACTTCTTTGTGGAAGCCATTAAATTTCTCCAAAAATTGAAGCCATCCTATCTGTTGCAACATTTCTTTGCATTGAGGGTAGCCTTCTAAGTATTTTGAACCCATTGGTTCAGTTCTTACAATGAAACCCATAATTGCTTCTTCAATGTTCAGATTAACACTCTTCTACCCACAGAAACAATAACTTTCACCTTCGAATTGAAATGGTTTCAGGTTCTTAATGACAATGGCTTCAAACTTCAGAATGACATACCTCTGATTGACGGTAACAACAGCTTCAAACTTCGGACTGATATGCCTCTGGTTGACAATGAAAACAACTCCAAACTTCGAGCTGATATGCCTCTGTTTGACAGTGAAACTTTGGACTGATATGCCTCTGGTTGACAATGACAAATGGCTTCAAATTCCCACACTGCTATACCTCTATCTCCTGGTAACAAATGGCTTCAAATTCTTCACTGCTATACCTCTGTCTCCCGGTAACAAATGGTTTCAAATTCTTCACTGCTATACCTCTGCGTTTACAGTGATAATGCTCAATTCTATACCTCTGCGTTTACAGTGATAATGCTCAATCTCTGTCCATGGTGATAGTGCTTTGATATTCAAACTGATATACCCTTTTGCTCCGCTCTCGGTGATAAGGATATTTCTGTTTGCGAGATGAAGTGCCGGCTACAGAATGGAGTGATGGCAGTGGTCACGGTATGAGGTAATGGAGTGAGGTGGAGGGAACGAATTAATGATTGAAGAGACGACGGAGATTTTTACAACGAAAAAGAGAATCATCATTGAATGATTTGGTTGGGTTACGTGAAGAATTCAAACACTTCGGCCATTTGAACCGCTTAAATGATGTCGGGCATGGAATTTGAAATGAGAGATTTTAATCCAAAGTTTGTGGAGGGTTTATTGGTCATGATCAATAAAAATAATTAAAACAACCTTTTCGAACAATTCATAACTAAAACTATGCTAAACTTTATGAAATGCCATTATAATCCAAACTTGTTACCTCTGCTTTTTATTTGATTTTTGTATTCTTTGTCTTCTTTGTTCTCCTTTGGAAGAGTCTTCATAATTCTTCTTTATGCTTCTTATTCATGGATACACTGGATCATTTTGTTGCAATTCTAATGTCTGCTGACTAATGCCTTCAGGATTTGTAGCTGTGGAATGTCTGGCTAGCTGCGGAAAGGCTGATCAGCTGCAGAATGTCTGTTAAGCTGCAGAATGTACCTGTAGAGCATTTTGATCATGGAATGGAGTGTTTTTGGAATATAGGTGAAATGTTATATGGTATGAATGAAGATGGATGATGAGACATGATGTGTATGAAGTGGATGATGAAATGGAATGGATTCAGTTTATGAAATGGAGTGAAAGAACATAAGAACTGCCTTGCAATCCTTGACATGTTTTATTCATTTACAACAAGACATCAAACTTTAAATTTTGACATGGAAATGAGATGGATGGAGTATGGAATGAGATGAATGAAACATGGAATGAAGTGGAACATGAATGAATGAAATGAATGAAATGGAGTATGGATGGACAAGTGAATGGAGTGAAATGAAATGAGATGGATCATAAACACTATGGATCTGAACTTATGATTTTGTAACAGCTGCTTGCAAAAACAAAATGGAAAAGTTAGAGTGTCAGAGAGACTCTGATTTTCACGCTATCTTTTCTGTATAAACATGCCAATCAATGATTGGTTTTCATGTTTATACATTTATTTTTATTTTTACTTTTTTTTTTTTTTTTCAAAGAAAAATGCTTCAGAAAATTAATCAAGTTGATGAAGAAGAGAGATTCTTCTTCATTAACTTCACATCACTGCTTTCTTAGAACTTCTTGACAAATTATTCTCTTGAGAGTGGTTTGTGATACAACTTCAATCTATGACCATTCACAAGAAAAGTGACCTCTTCTTCATCTATAGTTCTGATTTTTACTGCCACATTATCAAAAATTTCAACAACTTCATATGGCCCAAGCCAATGTGTCTGAAATTTACCTTGAAAATCCTTGAATTTTGAATCAAACAAGAGAGCCCAGTCACCTTCTTTGAATTTCTTCTCTTTGATGTACTTGTCATGCCATCTAGCCTTTTGCTGTTGGACTAGACTTGTTTTCTCGAATCGAATCTGCTCCCGATTTCATCCAATTCACACTTGTTCTACTATACAGGCCTCCAAAAAATCAAGTCCTAGTCAGAAACGCCATTCTGGAAAGTTTGAATCTGAACTCCTATGTTCCTATGGAAACAAAAACTGCTTTCCATAAAACAAGTCAAGAAAAGTGGCCGCTGTGGCCCTGCTGCAGTTCTATAGGCCCACAAGGCTTCAGGAAGCCTATCTACCCAATCTCTTCTATGTAAATGAACAGCCTTTGTTAGGATTCCTTCAATGACCTTATTAGTAGATTCCACTTGACCATTTGCTTGTGGATGATAAGGAGTAGATTTTCTATGCCTGATTTTGTACCTCTCCATCATTTGCTCCACTAGCCTTGATGTAAATTGAGCTCCTTGATCTGTAACAATTTCCCCTGGGACACCAAAACGAGTAAAAATATCCTCAAAAAGAAAAGTAACTACAGATGCTTCATTAGCAACAAGTAATGGCTTAGCTTCTACCCATTTAGTAACATAATCAGTGCAAACTAATATATATTTCTTTTGTCTTCATGGAGGACTAATAGGTCCTACAAAATCCAAAGCCCATTTTTCAAAAGGTTCAATATGTACCCGAGGTTGTAATGGCATCTCACCTGAAGGAGAAGGTTTCCCTACCCTTTGGCAACTGTCACACCTTTTGACATACTCTTTAGCATCTTTAAACAAGGATGGCCAATAATATCCTAAATTAAGGATCTTATAGGCTGTCCTCTTATCTGTAAAGTGTCCGCCACAAGGTTCATCATGACATGCCTTGAGAATCTCAGGCATCTCATCTTCACGAACACACCTTCTAATGATCAAATCTGGACCTGTCTTGTACAACTCATTAGCGACCCATGAATATTTTGCACTATCATTAATGATTTTTCTTTTATCCCTTGCATTCATAATTGAAGGAAATTTTCCTGAAACTAAATAATTAGCAATATTAGCAAACCATGGAGTTTGAGTAGAGATTGCAAAAAGATACTCATCAGGAAATTGATCTTCAACCGGAGTGTCATCTTTGATATTTTGGAGTCTAGATAGGAAATCAGCTACTGTGTTTTGTTTTCCAGGCCTATCTAGAATAGTAATGTTGAATTCTTGTAAGAGCAAAAACCATCTTATAACTTTGCCATTAGTGATTGATTTATTCATTAAGTATCTAATTGCAGAATGATCAATGTGAACAAAAGTTTCATAGCCTGTTATATAGTGTCTAAATTTGTTTATGGCATGAACAACAGCTAAAAACTCTTTTTCAGTTACAGTATAGTTTAACTCTGTAGGAGTCAAATTTTTACTGGTATAATAGATGGCATAGGGAATCAAGTCTTTCTGCCCCAATACTGCTCCTAGAGTTGTATCGGAAGCATCTGTTGAGATATGAAAAGGTAACTTCCAGTTAGGTCCCCTTAATATAGGTGCTTCAAAATTTTTGGTTTTCAGGGTTTCAAAAGCTAACTGGCAATCAGAAGTCCACTTGAATTCACATTCTTTGGTGAGTAATTTGAAGAGAGGATATGCTATTTTGGTGAAGTTTTCTATAAATCTCCGATAATACCCTATAAATCCTAGAAAACTTCTAACATCTCTTTGACAACTTGGAATGGATAGGTTAGAAATGACTTCAACTTTTTCCTCATCAACTCTAATCCCATCCCCTGAAATGTGGTGTCCTAAAACAATACCTTCAGTAAACATCATAAAACATTTTTCATGACTAAAAGAAAGGTTTGCTTCCTGACATCTTTTTAAGACTTTTTCCAAGTTTTCTAAAGCCTCTTCAAATGTATTCCCATAAACTGTGAAATCATCCATGTACACCTCTACACAATCATGTATTAGATCCGAAAAAATTCCTAATACTGCCCTTTGGAATGTTGCAGGTGCATTGCATAATCCAAATGGGAATACTCGGTAAGCATAGGTACCCCAAGGACAAGTGAATGTGGTTTTGTCTTGATCTTCAAGTGCTAATTGGATTTGATTGTAACCACTAAACCCATCTAGGAATGAAAAGTACTTTTTGCCAGCTAATGTATCTAATACATGATCTATGAAAGGTAAAAGAAAATGGTCTTTAAGAGTAGCTTTATTCAGTTCTCGGTAGTCAACACACACCCTCCATTTTCCATTTTTCTTTGGCACAATTACCAAAGGAGAAACCCACTGACTATCTGAAATAGGATAGATGAAATTAACATTTAACAATTTTTGCAATTCCTCTTTAACAATTTCTCTAAGATTTGGATTCATCCGTCTTTGAGGTTGTCTGATTGGTTTGCAATTTGCCTCTATATAGATGTGATGAGTACAAGTCTTGGGGCTTATCCCTTTCATGTCAGTGTTTTCCCATGCATATGCAGAAGAATGTCTCTGTAATACTTTGACTAACTCTTCTTGTTGAGATTTTTCTAGGTTCTTGTTTATGTTCAAAGTTTTGCCTGGAAAAATTTCACTTGTAGAGCTGCCAAATTTGTCCATAGAATGAAGAGACATATGCCTAGATGACAAAAACTCAATATTGGATCCCTCCTGAAATGATTCATGTTTGTGTTCTGGAGAGGATTCAAAGTTTTCTAGAGTATTCAGAATTTGATTATCTTCACTAATTTCTGAAATTGTGAAGAGTGGTTGTAAATCTTCTCCATCCTCTATCCATTGAGTGTCATCTAGATCTGTAATTGTCCTAGCTGGAGGATATAAAGTGAATTTCTTAGTTGAACTACCATCAGAGATATACATATCACCAGACCTACAACTAATAAAAGCATCAGTTGTAGCCAACCAAGGTCTTCCTAATATAACATGATGGCCTCCTAGATTATTCTTAGGAGTTAGGATCATGAAATCCACAGGGTACTCCCAAGAATCTAGGGACACTGGAATGTCTTCTATTACCCCATCTGGTTTGATCACAGATCTATCTTCTAATTGTAATAGTGTGGGTGTAAAGAGAAGATTAGGAAGTTTCAGTTTGTCCATGATTTGTCTACTCATGATATTTATTGCTGCTCCTAAATCAATGAGTGTGTTTTGAATTTCAATTCCATTGATGTGAATTTTGACAACTGGATTGCCTGGGTCAAGATACTTTGGAATAGAAATCTTGCCCATCATAATTTCTGTTATTTGTCCTACCAGTTGAATTTTCTTAGTTTCTCTTATTATTTTTCTTGTTGTCTTCATACTCAACTCCTTTATTGTTTTGGCTAAAATTGGGATTTCTTTTATGGCTTGCAATAATGGAATTTTAATGCAAACATTTCTCAATTCATCTAAGAAATCATAATTAGGCACCATGATTTGTTTTTCTACACCTCTATCAATTTGTAATCTTTCCGGAAAGGGAGGTATAGAAGTAGATGTGGATGGTTGCTCTAATATATGAGTTGGATTTATTGGATCTTTTTGTTTTAGTTTTTCAATGTGTGGGTCTTGAAAGGATGTGTCTTCCTCAATACTTTTATTCACCCGTAGGGAGTATTCCTCAGAATTATCTTGTTCTTGTATGATCACAGAAGGTTTCCTCTTTTCAAGTATCCTTCCAGACCTAAGTTGAACATCACTAAGGTCTAGAGGAGTAATTAAATAAGTTGGAAACTGTTGGCCTTCTATCATATATGTATTCTGAGGATTTTTATTATTGGGGTTTGGTATGGGTTGAGCAGGCAATTGATTTGATTTTTGAGGAAATGGTAATGGGAGTGGTTGATTTTGATGTGGTTGGTTCTGATGATGTTGTTGAAAATTTTGTTGAAGATTTTGAGGAAAATTTTGTTGAGGATTTTGAGGATAAAAATGTGGATATGGTGGATAGGATGGTGGATACTGATAGTATGGAGAGTATCTTCCATAGGGACTTTGTGTTCCTTGTGCCCGGGACTGAGATTGATTTTGAAATTGGGGCCAAGGTTGCTGCCAAGAATTCCAAGGTGGAGGTTGATTATACATTTGATCATGGAATCCTTGTGTCTGAGATCCCTGCCAAGGTCTTTTAGATACAAAGTTAAGAGATTCTGTGGAGTCTGTAGGAGTTTCTTCCTGAAAAACAGCCTTGAGACCAGGAAGAGAAGGACAATTCTTGGTCTCATGTCTCTCAGAACAAATAACACAGGTTTCTACAACTTTTACATCTAGAGGACATTCTCTCAAGGCATGTTTCTTCCTACATTTGGGACAAAAGATTGCCAAGGCATCAGATTCAACCTTTTGCTTGTTTTGTATCTTGAGGGTGTCTATTTGTTCACTAAGACTCCCTAAGATGTCAGACTTAAAATCATCAAGCATGTGTCCTATTTCTGATCTACTTACTGTCCCAGAAGTAGATTTACTTGCCGTTGCAAGAGCAGGATCTCTTGGACCTTTGGCAGTTTTAGATTTCCCTCTTAAAAGGTTGATACATAACTCAGATATTTCAGGTAATGTGAGCTGTGATATATCCCCTTTTCCCATCATGTTTAGGATATCCAACCATTCATCCCTAATTGTTTTCAATAAAAGAGCTTTTAAGGTGTCTTGATCTAGATTTTCCATTTTTTCCCTTTTGATGTTGTAATTAAATCTTTCCAACAAATCTTCTAAGTTTTCATCTTCTTTTTGTAACATCTTGAACACTTCTTCCTTATGATTAAACGACATACAATAATCCAAATATCTCTCTAGAAATGCTTGTTTCATGTCTTCCCATGTTCTAATAGAACTGCTGATCAGACTCATAAACCACTTCAATGCTGCTCCCTTCAAAGTTGAAGGAAATAATTTCAATTTTTGAGCATCTTGTAAGTAGTCATAAGTTCTACACAACACTTCAAATTCGAACAAGAAAGTTTCAGGATCTTCAGTTTTAAGTCCATAGAAGTTTGGAAGGACAGAGGGTGAAATGTTTTTCATGGTTGTATTGGTTTCTTCATCGAGTATAGGGAACCCAAAAGAGCTTCCTATTCTACCTCTTCATCCATTTTCACCTCTACCTCCTTCTCCTCTAACTCTACCTCTACCTCCAAACAGTGTGTTTTCTCCATTAAAAACTCCTCCTCCTCCTTCTTTTGCCATGGTTGACTCTCCTGTGGAGGTGGAAAGGTTTGTGTCCCTAACAGGAGTTTTTAGATCTTCTTCTATGGCAGGTTCAGTGGATGAAGTGGAAGGTTTTTCTAATGGAATAGTTGACCTTAGATCTTCTAGAAGTCCAGGATCAGAAGAGGATGGAAGATGGGTTTGAGTTGAAGGTGTACTAGCTCTGGATCTAGATGAAACAAGTGGTGTTCTAGAAATCAAACTTCTGCCTCTGTTGCTTATAAATCTTCCCCTTGAATCTCTCTCCCTACGCATATAATTTTTTTTTGGATGATAAGAAACAAAGGTTACCTAGTTTTCACGTCCCTGGCAACGACGCCAAAATGTTTGGTCTCAATCTAGTTTCTTAAACTGAGCTCATTTAATTGTCAACCAGGGTTGGTAAACTGCTGAAGTGAAGTGTACTGTATGTACCTAGGTGTTTGTTTCTTAAGGCGTTGTGTGTAGTGTTTTGTGATGTTTTTGGTCTTTTGGTGGTTTTATGTTCACAAGAAAGATGACTAGAAAGCTAATGGAAAGGAACTGATGATTAAAGACAGAATGAAGCCTAATTGGTTGATGACAAATGCCAAATGCAATTGCAAACACTGAAGTAGAATCAAATCTAAACTATGACTAAGCATAAATAAAGCTTGATAATGACTTCTAAGGAAATGATTCAAAACATAAACTCAACTTGAGAAATGATCAACTAAATATGCAAATCCTCCTAACTAAACAGTCTGAACAACTAACTTATAATGATGCAACATTTCATCCTTGATTAGAGATTTGTTAAAGCATATTTGGAATAAAACATTTATACCATCATAAGATCTTCTATTCTAGGACTAGTTCCTAACTCTATTATGCAATTTAATTGAATGTCACAAAACCTTACTCAAGAGTTATTGATTTCTTTTCAAAGTAGTCTTTTGAGGGAGGGCTCTGTTTATGAAATGATAAGGAAATTGCAGAAGTACTTCAGGCCTTAAAATGATATTGTCTTCTGTTCATGTGGTTATGAAGCAATTATAGATTTTAGAACAAGAAGAGGTTTGTAAATAATGAGGGCTGTTTTGTTAATCTTAACAACTGAAGTAATCTAATGTGCAGTGAATGACAACTGAATGTGGAGTGCAAATGCAATGAATTAAGCTAAAACTGAACTTAAGATGTCACTAGTCTAAAACAGAGCTGAACTACAAGTCATTATCAAACTTAAAACCAAACAACTGAGCATGAATTAAGTGCAATTAAACTCCGGAGCATCCTAACTAAACTATCATGCATTATTCTATGGAATTATACAGTCTGTTTGTCCATCATGATTGATATTTTGGAAGAGTTCCTTCTTTTGGAAGAGTTTTTAGAACAATCCTGACTGTGTAATTGAGTGCAAATGCAAACGTAAAGACTGAAAGCAATAAAAAACTAAGATATCATAGCCATCTCCTACCCATCATTATGATATTTTTGACAAGCGTTTAAGAGCAAGAACAACTATGGTACTTAGTGAAAACACACAACTAAAACATTCATTATCACGGTTATGCCTTGGACACCTTAAGAATTTCTTGGAAGAGTTTCTTCTTGTAGAAGAGTGTTTGGAACAAGTGTAACTGTGATAGTGAACAACAAAAATTACAATTAAATCCTACAATACTATAGCCATTTCCCATTCATCATTATAATCTTTTGGAAGAGCTTCTTCTTTTGGAAGAGTTAGAATGAGTATAACTACAGTAACTAATAAAAGAAACTATGAATTCAAAATCTAATCCTACAATACTATAGCCATTTCACATTCATCATTATAATCTTTTGGAAGAGCTTCTTCTTTTGGAAGAGTTAGAATGAGTATAACTATAGTAGCTAATAAAAACAACTACAAATTCAACTTCAGAAACGTAAAGGCAGCTAGAATACTTATCTAAATTACGCAAATAAATCCGTGCAAGAGGCAGGGGCCCTCTACCACCTGACAGAATCTAACTCCAAATCAAATCAACGCTTTCAAAACAACATTGTCTGCTTCATTAAAGATGAAATAACTTGAACAGAGCACTCTGCATCTTCAGAAATGTAGCACAGAATCTAAGCAAAATCTAGAATAAAATCTAGCCTAGCTCTCGGTTTCCCAAGTGTTTATATAACAAATGTAAATAACAAGACTTGCAACAATTTCAGGAACATGATAATTTCGAGGAACATTGTCTTTCCCTTGTCAGATGCACATTAGGACTCGTGGTAGAAACAACATTAAAAAGGAAAAAAGAACATTTGGGTAGAGACAGTCCTAATAGAAGTCCGCCTTCCTAAATGTGTTCCCACGTTCCAAAACCATACCCAGAATTCGTTTCTTCCTTCATGGTGAGCAACGAACCATGTAGACATGACGTGGAATATGCCCATATGCGGTTTTTCTTGAGAGGCCACCTGGAACATACTCAAACATGAAGACGGCTGCAGAATCGCCGGTTAGCTACGGAATGTCTGCATTACGCGGCTAGTTCGGTCAAATGCATTACGATGACAAAAATCATAAAACTTAGCAAGTCAGTCATGTAAATCATTCTAAAAGTAATTTTAACTAAATTCATTGATCAATTGGGTCTAGGATAGCAATGGACAAAGGAAAATGAGGTAAAGTAGGATGAAAGAAAGCACAATTTTGAGGCTCAACACCTACCATTACTAGTCAAGGAATTCCTAGGCGTACGAGGTTTCCACCCTCTAGGATTTACCGTGTATCCCGCCATTACCGGTCAAGGGATTCCTAGGCCCAATCAAGGGTATTCACCACTCATATTTACCATGTATCCTACCAATTACCAGTCGAGGATTCCTAGGCTCAATCGAGGTGTTCACATCCAAGCTTTACCATGTATCTTGTTATCACTTAGATTGAACCTCAGGCTGAAGAAGGCAATTCCGAGGTAACCACAAACCACACTTAGCCAAGTAGCTAGCCCTACTAGGCAAGGAGAGGTCTCTCTCTCGTAAGGATCACAACCAAGATGGCTGATTAAAGAAGATATTAGGCTAAGTATAGTAGCTCAGGGTTTTGATTTTGATTGTATAGGGTTTTGCTGGATCAAAAGGAGTAAAACAGTTAGGGCAAGGGAAATTGAGTCAAAATTTGCAGGGTGTTCTATGGGGCAAGGTAGGCATAGTGATTTAACACTTTAGGATTTAAATGGGTGGGATGATCAAGACAGGTGAGGAGCTAGAAAGAGCATGGTGAAATCATGGTTTCCTTCTAAACTGAAGAAATTTAACAGACTGTGAATGTTTACCCAAAATAGAGCATATGAGAATGGATTATGCTTATCTAACTTGTATACATTCACTTAGAAGTTATGAAATGATGAAAAAAATTAACAATACATTTCAACACATGAAAACAAAAAGAGAAACTGAACTAAACACCATACCACAGGGATCCCATAAAAATAGCTGCAAATTTGATTAATATTCCTGCTTAGAACTGATACAAAGTGTTTCTCTTCAAAAGCCAAGCATCCAACTGAGTCCAACCCTTACGAATGAGAAAGAAGAAGAAGATATAGACCTAAAAACAACTCCCCCTAGCCTCAGGGAGTCGAATCCGTGAGATGAAGATCAGTTTCCACCAGATGCTGAACAAGAATCTAAAGACTAGGAAGACCCACCAACTTGCCTCTAAAAGAGAGGAAACTGATTCATTTGACCTCTAGAGGACTCAAGCTAATGAATTTACCCATAGAAAACTAATCCTCATCATAATTACATTCATATTTACCAATTACATCAGTGAAAAACCAAACTAGTGAGATAAAACTCAAAAATTCTGTGAAAAACAAAGAAAACTCTAAAATAGGGAAAATTTGTCCTGTGCGCAGTGCCAAGGAGGAAAAATTAACCTTTCTTGCAGGTCACTTTTGACTGACTTCCCGGTGTCCAAATTGAGCTCATGATAGCTCATTGGAAAGATTATCTTGTATACTTTCCAAATCTTCATGTGGTTTCTAATTTGGAGCTTATTTGACCCTCCAAAACTTCAATATCCCAAGACTGCCTCTACGCGCAACGCCACCCTGAAAAAGAGGCAGAAACATGATTTTTTAGGTGTTTTTGGCCCTTTTGCATGACCAATTTTGCTCCAATTGTTTAGAAAAAGGGGGGGGGGGGGAAATTTCCTCATTATTATGAACCCACTGATGTATTCCTTTTGTCCATTATATGCCCCAAAAGAGTGCACAACACCAAGGCGCTGCGCATAGAGCAATAACACTGTGAAAACTGCTCTATGCGCAGTGCCATTTTACCCCCAACTTGCATGTTTTTTTTTACTGCCTTCCCGGTGTCCAAATTGGGCCTAGGATAGCTCGTTAGAAAGCCATTCAAGTCTAATTTCAAAATATACTTTTTTTTTTCTTCTTATTGGAGTTGATTTACCTTGTCAAAAGTTGAGTTTCCCAAGACCAGTCAAAAAGTGCTAAATGAGGGTGCATAAATGTAGAGTGCTAGTGCAAGCAACTTTTGGAGGCCTTCCTAAAATCAAAATTGAGATCATGATAACTCACTAGAAATATCTCTCTGTCTAGTTATCATTTGACTCATAAAGAAAGTCATTTGGATAGTCCAGATATGAGAAAACTTGATTTTCCCATGGTCACTCCAGAATTGCAGTAACTCTCCTATGGCCCCTGTATTTTTGGAATTTCTATAAAACCATGACACCTGTGTAAAAAATGAAGGATGGTTTTCTTCTTGGACCTATGATGGACAGAAACCTCTCTCACTTTTGTCAAATTCATATTTTTTTGGTCAGAAACATAGTTTGAAGTAAAACTGGCCTTATGAGTGGCAAATGGCTTGACTCTTGGAATGATTTCCTGGAAAATGATGGAGACATGATGTTTATGAGTTTGGAATGAACTCATACTTACTGATATGACCTACCTTATGCCTCCTCTTCTCATATGTCTCTGATTCCATAGCAAACCCTAGCTCAGTGGGAGAGGAAATTAGGGTTTAGTGCTTGTGGAAAATGATGACTTAGGCACCCTTGGAAAAGACAACTCCCTTTGACATTCGATCAATTGCCGAAGTGGACACCTTTTGTATTTAACACTTGATGTGTTGGCATGTGGAACTCTGAGTTGGAAGCCTTAGGAGATTGAGTACTTATTACATTTGAACTGACATAAAATTACATGAATAAAAATAAAATTACATCTTGGAATGAAACTCACACTTGAAATCAAATTACAACTTTGGAAACCATCTTGGAAATAATATTTACATGGTAAAGATACGTTATTGGGATCAATCTCACACCTTTTGCTTCCCTTTATCGAAAATGAGACAATGCGATGATTTGACCTAATGATAAATGAAAGAAACTAACTCAATGAGTGACTTTGACTAAAAGTGGAATGAGAGTAGACTTGTTTTCAGCATGATGAAGACATGGAAGAGGGTCAAAAGGCATATACTTGTGAAGGAAAATGGGACACTTGACAAGGACAACCACCACTGGAACAATTTTATATCATAACCTAATGGAATTATTGAAAATTCTTTAGAGTGGGACACCTAAGATGCACATGCAAAATGTGTTTTGATCCCTGGTGGAAGTATGCAAATACTGACACTAAAATTAGCTCTAACTGGGCATGGTAGCTCTTTGGAGGTGCCAAGAACACCGTAGACCAAGTTCCTATCTGTTGTAGAGGTAAATCCCCTCTGCGGATAGAGGCGATCCCTACTAGCCCAGACCGGCTCTAGCAACAATCGTCACACGCTATGGTGCAGGTTCCTAATTGCAAATAAACCAACTAGCGATGAAGGCTTACCCGGAATCCAACGCTGTCGCTTGTAGAGAAAGTAGCGCTCCCGTTCCTTAGCTCTAGCAGATCACGATCCTCACGATCTCCGTGACCGGACACTTGCACATGCAAGAAACACAACAAGCACAAGCGTAAAATCTAGTATATGCAACTATATTTCAATCAGAGAAGACATAACTCATCATCATAATCAACAACAAGAGTGGAACCATAACC
>JAXQQM020089434.1:0-34511 GCA_034641835.2 Pinus albicaulis | reverse complement strand
CACACATGAATAACATCCACGATGCGAAAATATCTCATTTAAATGCTAGAATGATTGCGCGGGAACATCAACTCATACTGTCCATTATTATCATAACTTAAATGGTTTTACAACCCATGCTTCCAAAAATGATTTGACTACAAGAGCATTGAATTTATGTATTATCCACGTGCCAAGTTTCATTCTCTTGTTATTTCCATTATTACGATATGTTCTTATTTGTTAAACAATATTTCCTCTTTTCCTACTTATCATTCTTGATTTTCCTCGGGCAAGTCCAATAAACAAATCTCTTCATAAATATTGAAAGACGTGAAGAAATCTAAGAAACTTATGGCACCCATAAATTCTATAGCTAATGTAAGTGAAAAAATATAAATGTTTCCTCTATTCACAAACACAACATGCGGGTCACAAAGTGGTTAGTCTTCCTAGAAGGCAATGTATAAGTTATTTTAGGATGATAAACCTCATAGGGTTCAACGGAAAGCTACTGTAGATGCTTCTGATTCTTCAGAAGCCACTTTAGAAGAATTTTTCAACTCTTTTCTACACTGAGTTGTTGCGCGCCCCAAAATTTTACCATATACTGATATGGTAAGATGGATGATCGAAAACCTCAATATTGGGGACAGAACTTTCCTGACCAGTAGAGGAACAATGATAGGTGCTTTCAAAGCTGAAGACATGAAGTCAATGTATCACATTCCAGACCTGGAGAAGGTCTATGACAAATAATTTCTTGCGCAATTTTCCAAGGAGAATGAGCTGAAGTAAAGTCCTATAAAGTAATGGAGAAGCAACCCAAATAAACATAAAAATGACAATAAGGGTATGTATTCTACTGACTCCCTTGCTAGTCCCTATCTGTATGTTGTTACAATTATGTTTAGATTCTTCAGTCAACTCGATACCACGAAATTTTTAGTTGAATGGGTTTCCCTAATGGAAGGAGTCGCATATTCTTATATCATGGACTGGGGAACCATTTTGTCCAACAATATTGCCACCTAGATTCTGGAATATAGAGAGAATCATTTTATTTCATCCAATATCTTTGTCCCATTTTACATGAGCGCTTATATTATGGATGGTGTATATTTTACCTCAGATTTTCCAACCATGGGTTGGAAATGGACAACCCAGGACCCTCTCCCCATTCATGTCTATCATAGTATTTTATGGGAGTCAAAATATGAAAACCATTTTTATAAAATCTTCCATGGAGTTATGCTCCCTTTATTTCAATTTGTGTTCAATTGAAAAGCCCCTAGGTTATCTAAGGAAGCTCAAGTTGACTTCTCCTCCATTGGAAAATGGTTCGGTGAAGAATTGTTTAGCTATGTTCGAGTTTTCGTAAGCTTGGCTCGGACACATATTTTACCATTATATGTTCCAGATAAGATTCTCGCAAGAGAAATTTCTTACCAAACTCTCGAAAATGGATTAACTAAGTTTCTGAATGAAGCTAAGAAAGCTTCATGGCCCTCTTTTCCAATTCATTGTGGTGTCTATGCGGTAGAAAACTATAAGCATGCAGGATTAGAGGTAAATAAAATTGAATGTTTGAAATTGTTTACGATTTCAAACAGACAATATTACCCAAATTAGGTTACCAATGATTTCACCACTCAAGTAAAAATCAGACCTTTTTTGCATGAAGAAGATGATTTTGATGACTTTTTTGAGTCAGTCAACACTTATTCCGCTGTTCATAGTTAGCGACATCATGCCTCAATCCACATCAGTTGTAAAAGTTCAAGCAGGACAGAAACAAACTATTGAAATGGATTCCTTTAAAAATTCTAGAGGTATCCCAACCTATCACACATAGAGAGCAAGGAAAAGAACAAACACCTAAGGATCCTGAAGTCCTTAGAAAAACCGAAGAGGATAAATATACTGAAGTTAAAACCATGTATTTAGAGTTTCCATGTAACTTGAATGATGTTTGGAATGAGTTTAATAAAAAAATCCAAGGATTCCAAAAATTGATGATCACTGGTCATCAACAAGGAATCAAAATGTCTTAAATAAAAAGTTCGAACCCATTTACTGTTGGGTCAACTGACAAGTCCGTTAGTACAAAACAAGTGGAATTCATCCCGACCTTCCCTACTTTAGAAATTGTACTAAAAATTGAATAAATCCCTCCTCTGGACATATTTTAAATTCCCAAGCATAAATTTTTTATGAGCAAGACAATAAAAAGAAGGAGAACAGAACAGTCTCAACTCCTTGTTCCAAGAGATGTTCCTATGGAGGTAGTTTGGAAATTTTCGCAAGTAGATCCTTCTCGGGATCTAACTCGTTTGATACAACCGGCAACTACAGGTACAAGTATCACAACTCCAAGGGAGCATTGATGAATTTAAGCTACAACACCAAACTGAAATTGGTGCTAAGGATACTCAAATTCAGCAATTGTGATTCACTGTTGAGCAATTTAAAGACAACATGAAAATAGATGCATTCAGGAAGGAAGCACTGGAATTCAACACCTTGTTGGCACAACAAGAAGTTTTTTTCTGCCAAAAGTTGTCAAGCATTATTGACTTATGTGAGAAAATTGATTCAATGATGAATCGAATAGTGGACCAAAGATTCAACTTCGATGAGATCGACGACAAATTGTCATAGTGTGTCACCTAGAAAGATACTACTGATAGCCAAAAGGCTAATCTTCCTAGGATTTAGGATTCCAAAAAGGAAATTTTATTTACTGGTTGGGACATACAATTAAACAAGCTGAAAGGGCCATCTACAAAGCTAAAGATGTGGCTAATAATATTGATGAAACAATCATACAGAATCTCATTTGTTGTTAATCCTATTGACATATTCCCTCCTGGTTCTCTTCCTTTTAAATATTTGATAAGGAAATGGTAGGAAATCTCCAAGGTAAAAGACAAAAGCATAAGAAAATTTGAAAATCTAGACTGGAAAAAGTATTGGAAATATTTGGTTAAGTCATATAGCCTCATGTTGCGTTGACTCACAGATACTTATTCCTATCTGATGCCTCCACTTTCATATACGGTTTATACTGGACAGCTACGCATCAGGCTAGGCCAACCTCCCAAGGTTCAGCCTATGCTCAACATCCTTCAACTAAAGGAATGAATGGCTGATGAGACAACAGGGAAATCTTCAAGAAATTCACCCCACTAAATCATGTTTTTGCTTTTATTTTCACTTAATTTAAGGAGAGTTCTTTAAACCTCCTCAACTTTATTGTAATTACTATTTTTAAACTCTCTATTTTATTATATAAACCCCTTCATGTATTTTAAGAAGGGGTCCTGAAATTTTGAAAAGAATACTTTACAAAAGAGACACTTTCGTACTCTTAAAGTTTTCTTAATAGAAAAGGCTACACCAAATACTGCTTTTTAGATGAGTAGAGTTAGCGTATACATAGTACTTTTATCTTTATGTTAATTTTTTGTTCCAAATGAGAAATGGTTAATATTTCTTATGGTGTTTTGTTTTATGTATCTTTTTAAAACAATCAAGCATTAATTCACTTTTGAACATGTTCGATTTCCATCTTTTATACATATTCAATACATGCAGTAAACAGATGTGATATATGCTTACTCAATTGATTTAATTAACTATTTAATTAAATCAATTATTTCAAATTGTTTTCATATCTCCAAGTGTTTGTATAATCTTAAAGATCATATTTTTAAATCGCACACAAAGATAATTTGTCCCGAGATAGATATAGACTGGTATATTTATTTACTTCAAGCTTGTTATCACTCTCATCTATCAAGTTACAATCATTTATAATACCATCCATCCACCCAATTATATTTCACTGGGAAAATGGTCTCATAAATCCATTCGGAGCCACCATATCAAACAGATAAGGAACGGTTTTCAATTCCCCGACCGGGTGGTTTTCCCCGATGTTGTTGCACCAATTTTCAGGGCCTCAACACACTCATAGCATACTTATGGAAATCAATGGAAACTATTGGGTAATAGTATCCCACAATTTCCCTACTCCTGAATTCTTTACCAACATATTATTTCATATTCCAATTCATTTCGTTGACTCTGCTAGTTCTTGCAGTCGGTTTCAACCTCCTAACTAGACATTTCCATGTTCCTTGTATGAAGCAAATAACTTCCACTAGATTAAAAACAAAATGAAACAAATTCATATCATACCTCATTGGTAGCTCATCAATAAGGTACACTTGCAATTTTGTTCACTTCCTGTCACAACAAGTCAAATTGACTGTTTGGTCAAATCATCATGTATAAACATATCACATACAGTTAGCTAAAAACAAAACTATCATAAATTAAAATCATGAATCATAGGAAATAATCATAAGCCATAATCATAAATCACATTTTACCATCATAGGTCAGAATCATAGATCACATGCATAATTAAAAGTGAACTAAAATATTGATACTTATCCTTCATCAGTCCTTACTTCTGCCTTTGCTCTTTCTGTACACACACTGGATTAGTTGCCACACCTAGCAAGCACCAAATTCCTTTGATTCTCTTCAATCACCTACACATACACACACCAACGTCGACATACGACACATACACCTAAACCTAGTGTATAATACAACACAATACATACACTTGCACCGAAATACAACATATACACGTGACACCTAGTGTACAATACAACACAACACAATACATATACAAAGTACAACACAATGAATACACATATCACGATACCATGACTACACCATGCACATAAATAGTACCACATGCCTGCAACACAACATGTATGACATGAACACAATACCACTTGTATACCAGTACCATATGCACATGTACATAATACCACTGGTACACAACACTACATGTGCAACATGTGCGCAACATCACATGTCCATGGCACCACATGCACAACATGTAGACAACTCCAAATGTACACCACACCACATGTACAATGTGTACACAATACCACATGTATAGAGCACCACATGCATGACATGTACATGACACCACATGTACAGAATGCCATATGCACGACATGTAGACGGCACCACCTGTACACATCACCACATGTACAACATGTACACATCACCACATGCACACAACTCCATGCGTACAATCATGCACACCACACCATATGTATAACACGCACCCAACACCATATGTACATATCACTGCATATACAACATGTACATAGCACCATACATACACGGCACCACATATCCAACTTGCTCACAATGCCATATGCACATAACACTGCATATCCAACATGTGCACAATACGACATGTACAGAACACCACATATCCAACATGTACATAAAACCATATATACCTAACACTGCATATGAAATATACACACAATACCACATAAAAAACATCATAGGTACACAATACTACATATGCAAAATTTACATATCACCGTAGGCGCAATCACGAAATAGATGACATGCACAACATATACACAACAGTAGTACGACACATCCATAGAACTCACACTGATCTCATAAGAAACCTTGCTTCTAGTGTCTTTCCACTATCCATGTTTATCCTAGCATGTCGTAAATCACACTACTTTAACTTCATTTATGTACACCTCAGCAATACCTCTCCATAACATAAACATATGCATAGTACAAGCATATAACATCAATTAATATCCACATGATACTAACCTTGTATATTTGTGGGGAATATTCTTGTCAATTGATTCCTCATAAGCAGGGAACCTCTTCACGCCATTCACCTGCATAAGAAATCATTCCTTCACAAGAATGATCCCTGACAACCATGTCAGACAGTGACATAGATACATAGATACATACATATATAATCATTAGCATAAAACAATCATCATCATGTCTGACAACAACACACACCCTATCAGATATGACATACATACATACATACATGTATACATATATAAACATCAACATAATCATGATAACATCATAATTACCAGATAACATAAGGTCTAGGTTAAGAGAAATCCCTTTATGTGTGCATAGTATGTACAATATTGAGAACAACATTTCCTAGCATATCTAAGGAATCTAACACCTCAGATCCATTAACTTTACCCTTTCCTGTTACCTTTCTCATGATTGTCCTACCACCATCCATTTACACCAATAGACTCAACCAATCCAACCGATTGTCATGCTATTACCTTTAGTTTCTCATATACATGCATCAAGCTTCATCTGAGTCTTGCATCACCTGATGTGTTTCATTCATCTCTCCCCGAGCTCCATCAACTTTCCTCTTTCCGAAACCAATTCCCAAGACTCTCCAAAACGTAAAAGGAAATACAAGAAACAAACAAGAGGAAAACCCTGAAAACTAATAGCAATAAAACACCATAAACAAAGTAGCATGGTCATGCAATAGACGTAATCAAGACTGCAAATAAAGTGCAACAAACCCCAAAAAACAAAATCACAATATTGGCAACAAACACCATGACTCATTCCCGATGGGTCCCCAATGCTTCCAAGGAAAATCTCAACCCAAGAATTTTCAAATATTTCATGGAAGTCTCTTTTTCCATGCAATCCCTTGAATCATACTGCCATAAGCACATAATTTTCAGTGCATAAACAAATATAACAATATACCAGTTTATTGCAGAAATTTCCAGATTATCCACAGTGTTAAGAAACAATGGTCGACGTTTCGAATCCCAACGGGGATCCATCTTCTAGATAGGATTTTGAATGACCTGAAACTGAACATACATGTCAGTTTTATTTACCAAAGATCAAGACAACATATCTATCAAATCGAAATCAAATTTTACTAAGGTTAACAACCATGTCATAATCCACAAGCAACTCACATTCATTGGTCAGAATACAGAATGCCACAACTATCACCTACTTACACTCAACTACATATCAATTGTCTTAACACATACATGTTGTTACAACTATCTTAAAAAAAGATCATTACTTCATGCAATCTTATAGAAACATGCTCTTATCATGCTATTAATAAAACATACAACAATAAATAGATGACATAATAGACACCAATGCTCAAACACCAAATAGATGACATAATCAAACATTCCAAGTACAAGGTAGATGACATAAGTAGGTGCATACCTTAATGTATCTATGGGGAGGATATCTTTTCTGCATAATCAATCTAGATTAGCACGATATAACTTCACAACATATCAACTCAATCATAAATAATGTCATGATATCCATAACAATATCTAGATAACATGTCCACACCCTAAACTCATAAACAATTTTCATTCATGCATACAATCACATATGCACAGTCAGTCTAGACATAATACAACACACTATTATAATTATTTCGACTCATGAATGAATGTCATAACCCTAACCATCAAGTCACTAGCATGTAACAAAAGCAAGTTATATGTCATGCTCATCAATAACATGTAACCTCATCATCAATCTAACTATCATAAAACAACAACAATTTAACCCATAACATGTTCATAAACAACATATAAGCTATCTAACATAAAAAAACAATATAAATACATACCACCATAGGTTTTTATCATTCATGACTATACGACACATGTACATATAACTGCACTAATCAACTAGCATCTATAATCTATGTAACCATAACATAAATAGAATGAAAGGAATACTCATAACCATAATTCATATAACAATACTTAACCTACATACCTATGTGCCCAACATCCAAACCCGTATGACGACAAGCTCTTGCCTCGAGATCCAATGTTGCAACTTCATTTTGATTGTCTGCATCTCTTGCTATATCTTAACCAACACATTAGCATCATAACAAACCAATATGATCATGATTCCGTAATTGTTGGAAATACTGAGAGGGGGGTGGGGGGTGAATCAGTATTCCTTTCAATTAGAGCATTATTTAATCTTCAATTATTATCAGTGTTTGTAAAATGATAGCAGAAAACAAGAGGAACACAAATGCACATAGTTTTTAAGGTGGAAACCCACTCCGAGACAAAAACCACCTAATGTTTTTCTAATAATTCTTTAATATTCAACTCCAATTGAAAATAAAGCTCCAACTTCCTAGAATCTAGAAAGTATCTTTCTTCCTAAAATTTCCAATTGATATACTCACGCTCAGATTCCTTCGCAGTTAACGAACGGATGCCCCAACACCCAATGAGCTACAACTCACCCTAGCACCACCCTACCAACTCAGAGAAGAACAAAATGAATGGACTCCCACACTGTGAAAATGGTCCACTTTACAATGATATAGAATGATGTAGAAGAAGAATATATACTAAACCATAACCCCAACTTTGACACAACCACCTAATGATGATCCTAGACCTCCCAACACTGCTCTTCAACCCTTGGCAGATAGACACTAGTACAATTTTTACAATAATGTATTTACAATGACTTAGTACAATGATACCTTTACAATGATTGTATGTAGTGCTGCCCACTTGAAGACTTCATAGGATGAAATTCTTGCTGCTGTTATACACCTTAGTTGATTCTCTTTTCATGCTACCCTCTGCTGCACCTTGCTTTGCTTTGCTTCCCTAGAAAGTCTGGTCCTTTGCAACCCTTGACAACACATGATCTAGCTTTTTCTTTGCCTTCTAGGAGCTCGATATTGAATATGACGTATCTCTGTTATTTTAGATCCTCAATATCTGATTTTTGGTCCTGTAGTATTCCTCTAAGTCGTCTTTCCAATGCCACAGGTCTGACCCAATTTTGATTCTTCAAGAGAGATTTATACCCAATCTCTCACAATTTTTTAATTATGGACTGTTTCAGCAGAGCGCACTTGTACGACATGTCACGTGTCACTGTTTATTCATTTGGCTCTGAAATTGATAGAGAGAAAAATAAATATTGTGCACTATCTGCCACATTTTACAGAATTTAAATCCGATACTGAAAGAGAGAGTTATGACAATTTTACCAAGGTCACTTCTTTGAGATGAATTTCAGGAGCCTGCAAAAACCCTGACTTCCACAGATCATATCTCCAAAAATGTTGCTCACCTTGATCTGAAATTTTTACAGTAGCTTCCTCAGGATTTCATATTTTCCTCATAAGAATTTCATCTTCTGAACCTTCATAGAAAAAACGTTAGAGCGAAAATTCCACGATGACCTGTTTCAGATGGCGAAATCCCTTACATAAGGAGGAAATGAAGATCACAATTTATATAAATGTTAAGTTGAAAGGGGCTTCAACAAGTGAACGTGGGAGAGATTTTAGGAGCTTAAAAAATATTAATTATGACTTTTCAATGACCCATGGCCCAACCCCATGGGGTTTTAGCCCAGTAATTGGGGGTACAAACTTCAAACATGAATATCTCTCAAACCGTGAAGAATTACATGGCGTGCCATATATCAAAGGAAACATCTCAACAAGTAGAAACCATAAAAAGCATTATTGACCCAGAGTATATTAATTTGGTAGGTAAAAATTCCCATGCAATAATGGGTTAGCCCCTGGTGCTGCTTGGGTTGACATCAATGACAACCGTTGATCAACATTAATTGCATACAATGACCTTATGCACAATAACCTTCACCAAACCAATGCAAACTTGACCATATGCACCCACTTAACATGTATAACCAATCATGAATTACTAATGCATGCCCCACATATAGCATCACATAAACAAGCATACACTGAAAACACACAAGCATGACCAATATGTGACCTAGCATAAAAAAGCAATGCATACACAACATGTAGCAACATGTAAGAAAGCATGCACAAATAATACATAAGAAATAACAACACATAACTAGCCATACACTCATCACAACATGTTGAAAAAAACACAATCAAAACTTCCATGGCGACACCACCATGGAAAACACAACATGGATGCAACAAGCTCATATACACCTCAAGCATACTACACATGCATGCAACCAACATAAATGCATGACCAGCATACCACCCATCCAATCCAAGGGTTGAACCATTCTCTGATACCACTCTGTAACACCCTCTTCACACATCTACCTAAGTAACCGGCCAACTAGTGTAAACATGTGATGAGAGGCTACTAATATGAGATTCAACCTCCTAGATGACCTTAAGGAAGTGGAACCAATGGAAACAAGACAAAAAAACCTTACACAAAATCAAAAACATCCTCAGAAGGTAATCTAACTTTCCAGGCCCTTGAACCCTGAGGGAGACTGACCTTTTGACAAATTTGAGACTTAGTCGAGGGAATGCCAAGGAAAGGTAGTGGCCAAGGGTCGATTTGGTCAGTTATGTTCCTGCAACTTCGGGATTTGTGCCACCTTTTTCCCCCAGAGCCCTGGTCATTGCCCAGAAATTCATGAAACTATACGGGATGATGAATAAAATTAAAACGAAGGTATGGAAGTAAGCGCATCATCAAGAACTCATATGGAACCCTCCTAGCTATGAAAGGAATTTCATCAAACATGTCACAAGAATTTCATCTACATGTATAAACAACATATTTAAACATGGGGGTTTATTACTTATCTGAGAATCACTAAGAAGCATTTCTCCCCTATATCATAAGCTACAATACAATCTATTTTACCATAGGTACATTGTGTATTTATTTACAGGTAAAAACATGGGTGGAGCCATACATCATCACTGATCAAATACATGCTTATAACTAGCACAATAACAACAGAAATACAATGGATACAACAAAAATAAAATCCATGCATAAGTTAGTACATTTTCATACATAATACTAGAGGAATGAGATCATTTCATTAATGAATGTAAAAACCAAATAGAGATGGGACTTCCATTTTCCACCCAACCATAGATTGGTTGAGCGAAGTCTCACATCAGCCAATCACCCTCGTGCCATATTCCAAGCATGAATGTGGGATCTCATCAAACACATCAATCACAATCAATTCAAGGCTTCCAGAGGCTAAACCACCTCAAACCTCAACCAGTGATTCCACCTCATGGTCATACATCATAACCATCACAAATTGGTCTCTATCCAAGTTTTTCTAGGGATCGAGAGTGTTTGTTCCTAGCAGGGCTTCCAGAACTAATAACTAAACCAAAACTCTTACAGGAATTCTAGAGCATTTGTCCAACCAAGGCTTCCAGGACTAGTAACTCGGCCCACCTAGTGCTTCCAGAGCACTATCCAACCAAAGCTTCCAGGAATAGTAATTCAACCCACAATTGTATGTCGCCCTTCCAGAGCATTTTTCCAACCAAGGCTTCCAGGAACTAATAACTCAACCCACAACTAAGGAATCTTGAGAACCAACCAGAAAAAAAATCAATGGAAATAAACCCACAATGCCATGGCTATACAGGAAATGGAAAGGCTAGGAAAATCCACATGCATACACCATGCATGCCAAAACTAATAAGGAAAACATACATGCCACTCAGTACCTACACTCACAAGCTGTTGTAGATGTTGATCTTGGTGTCCTCTTGCACTTTCCTTCTCTTCCTTTTCCTTCTTGCTCTAAATCACCAAGTATGCCACACTCTCCAAGATTGCTCCAAGAAAACTCTAAGTATCCAAGAGTATGAGAGAGAGATAATAATGAGAGATCTCCAAAAATGTACTGAACAAAAAATTACCAACTGATCCTCATAAGCCTTTTTATTAATGAGGCCTCTAATTTCTTCATTTTTCCATTATTTTCGTTTATTTTCCTCCTCACATGCAACTTGTGACCTTTCACCTTCCTTTTCTCCTAATTTCCATTATTTTCATAAATAAAATTCCAATTAATTTCTCATTCCTTGCTAATGAATTTTTCATTGCCTTTGCCAATTTCCTTAGCTATAATAACTAAAATGAACACCTGCTAGGATGTTTTTATCACCATTTAGCTTGGAATACATGTCCCATCGACCGTGGTTATTATTTTTTCCTTTATTACATTTTACATGGAATTTTCACCAAGGTTGTTACATAGTGCAAGGCCACTTAACATCTTGGCCACCACCATCCCAACAATGAATATCCTACAATAAAAGCATTATAACCACTAACATCCACCATGATCCATATGTGAATCATCAGCAAAATCAACCGACAACAACAATATAGCAATATGGCATAATAGTAGCAGGAAATATATCCACATGAATATGAGGCTCATCAATCATCAACATAAAGTATCATCATCTAAAATTATGAGCAGCATATCAATAACAAGAAACATCAACACTAGTAGTATGTGGAATCTCTCCATGAGTGAAAAAAACAAGCAACAACATCCATCATGCCAAAAGACCATGAGAAACAACAAATGCATAACCTAATCATACGTGAACAATATATCATCAATGAGGCACAAGAAGTAAATCTATGAGTAGTAAAACATCATCGGAAACAACATGTTTTCTCCATATATGAGAAACAATATAAATCATCATGAGTACACAATATCTCATACATCAACATGCATCAAACTATCACGAAAAACAACAATCATCTTCCTCATGTCTCATACATCTGGAAGCATATGAGAAACAACATGATACATCTAGAATAGAAAACATGAGAAATAAAGTGCATACTCTAGATAAAGTTTCTTGAATATATCATCTGATCTCCACAGCAGCTACACATGCATGACAACATATGACATAAACATCAACTACATCATGCGAAACATATTATATTTCTACTATATGGCAGCGATAGTAAAAAATTCATTCCTGCAACACACTCATCATAAATAAGCACAATAAAACTCCTCCAAAGTGAACATGATTCCAACAATCTGCAAGTCCACTTGGAAGCACAATATCTCCCCCTGAATGTTCGATCTTCATTACACCTAGAGAATGCATATATGAATACTACATGGCTTCAAAAATATCAACAGATATAGATGACTGATCCAAATAAAATCAAACCACAATAAAATATTTTTTAAATGAAAGTACACTTCAAACCTCATGAACTCCCCTTGAACACTTGCATATCTAGAAATGAAGATTTGGCTTTGTTAACACTATGTGATATGTCTGCATAAATAAGGATTTGCATGCAACTCATGATGCAACCATATGCTCCCCCTAACACCATGCAAGCCTCAATTTTTGGTGGGAATTCCTTGCTGCTCTATTCTCCTCCATACTTTCATTTTCCAGTCCTTATTCTTCTTATGTGGTTGTCAATGCATACTATCCTCTTTCTGATTGGATATCCTGAAACACATGGGCATCTTGCAATCCTTCGCCTTATGGCCAATATTTTTACACACAAAACATCTAATGTAACCAAGGAATAGAGGAATAGGATTCTGTATTCTATTGATATGATTTCTACTCCTTGCATGTGCCCTGCAATAAATAACCCTAGGAAAAAATCATTGCATGAGAAACAATAACCATAAAACGGACTATTATACCTAAATGATGGAATTTTCCTTTTCATGCATGCTTGATGTTGCTTCTTCTTTGGCTTTTCATTTTGATGAGAGAGTTTGATCTCTCCTTTACTACAAGTTGTTTCTATGTGTCCACAAACTCCACACTTGTAGCATTTGCCAATTATATTCTTCTTATTTGCCCTCATTCTCTTATTTCTCTTCTCCATGCATGGCTGGTGATTTTTCTTTCGGTTCTTCATTTTATTGCTACCACTAGTTTCTCCTATAATTTTTTATTTTCTTGTTGATTCTTGAGCACTAGATATGATCCTCTCCACTCCTTCTCTTGCAGAAATTGCTTCAACCTTCAATTTTTGTAATTCATCCTCCATATCATTGTATTTCTTTCTCATTTCAATTTTAATCTTCATTCCTTTTTCCAGTTGAAATTTCATATCTAAAATTTCTTCTTTGTATGCACACTCGTTTTCATCAAATATTTGTAGCAACGTCTATTGGTCATTGTTGGGCACTTTGTTTTGAACATAACAGTTTTGGAGTTGCAGAGAGCTGGAAGATAGCTGGTGGAGTGCAATCAAGGTAGATAGGGAGTTTTCATGGTTGCGGAAGATCTGGAGGCAGGTGGCGGGGCATAGATAGATAACGACACAAATGGCAGAGATGGGAGACAAGAAACAAACAATATAACTCCCAGTGATAAAGAAGAAATAGAAGGCAGCGGAGTACAGGGGAACAGATGAGCACAAAAGGGGAAAAGACTAACATTGTCAGTCGGCAGGAACAAATTGGCAGGAAAGAACTGACTTCGTAGTTAGTTAGTCAGTCAGGGAGAGAGGCGAATAGGAGAGTAGAGCGTACGGAGAGCTCTGCGGAGCCTTTTGTATTGAACTGAATTGTAATAGACTTTGCAGAGTATGTTTATGTTGTGTTGAAACAAGTTAATGGAATCAGACTGTTTTTGTGTTGTATAGTATGAATTGGTATGCTTAATTGTTGATGGTGAATGTATGCATGTTTGAAATTTTTAATTCGGTACTCTGAATATGTAGTGATGAATGATAGCTTACTTCTTAGAGTTGAGATACATATATGTCTTATGTATGCTCATAAATATGATCTGTGTTAGTAATATTTCCTCGACGTCAATTATCTAGCCTCTAATCTCAGTAAGGTCGCGGCACGCCTTGGGTGAGACTCCCTACTCCCTTGAGCAGGGTGAAAATGCCAGTGTTTTCCTAGACTACAGTGGAAACCTTGTTGGCCTCAAGCCTGAACCTGAGTCTTGCCCAGAGACCTCCTTTTTCACCAAAAAATGGTTTCGTTGTTGAGACTTGAAAATTTATTTAGAGGATAGATCATGGTATTGAGGATCTATGAGGAGGAACTGCGTAACTGGTGGTACAATCACATAGATCAATTCATATCGCAACAAGTGGAGATTCGGCAGTAGAGGGAAAATATTGTCAAGGATCAAGTCTTATTTTCTGACCCTGCAAGTGACTTGTATGAAATTTTCTGGGGAAAATTTCCTGAAGAGCTTTACAATTGGTTACAGAGACTGCAGATCAAGTCACTCCCTGAAGGATTTCATAGAGTCTGTCATAGTTGGACGCACATAGATCTAGCAGCGCTACATTGGTTAGATACAGATCTAACCCGAGCAGTGGATTTTTGGGTACAAACTACCTTGGAGGGGTACATTGTAGATTTTGCAGCCGAGTGCTACCAAAATTTTACAAAAGTAGAAGATATATTTAGATATGGGTTGCGTGGAGAATAGTTGCAAGAAATCTCGTTGTGGATTAAAGCTTTTATGGTGCACGAGGGCCTGATGCCATTCCAAAACCATTAGATGGAGACCTAAACATCCAGTAATGGGGGAAGGAGTTGAGGGAAAGATGCTATAAGTGAGGAAAAATGGGGAATAAGGATATGGATGCCAGAAAATCCAGTAGGTTGAGAGAGCAGAGAGCACATCGGAGGGCACAGATTGCTGAGAAGTGGCGAGAAAGGGCAATACGAGAATTTGAGAAGCAAGAGAAGAATTGACAGAAAAAGGAAAATGCGCTGTAGATGACAGAGAAAATAGAAGGTCCGATGGGACCCCAAGGAGTGGAAGGGTCTGTTAAGGAATTTAGGCAAGTTTATAGGATCCCAGCCCGAAGAGAAAAAGGAGAAAAGTCAAATGAGGAGGACATGCGCCGCAAGGAGGAGTTTGATGTGGAGCTACATGTTGCGATGGAGAAACTATTCCAAGAGAGGCCGACAACCATAACGCAAGGTAATCCTATTCCCCAAGCTTCAAGTAGCACTAGTCCTAACCTTCCTGTAGTACTTTATCATCCACCTAATAAGTTCTTTATTAAGTTACGGGAGTTTGGCAAATTGAGTAGTACTAAATCCATAGTACAGATATCTACTAGAAACAACGTTGGTAGTGGAATATCTCATTCAGGAAGCAGAGGTTTTTTTTAGTACCACCAACACAAGGAAAGATGGCGGGATCATTCACCTGATACCCAGAATTCTCTAGAAAAGGTAACGATGATGTAGAACAACACTTGTATGTCTGCAAAGCAATTTGGAGGGCTTGAGAGACACCATATGCGGTCAAGTTAATTGAGTTTCAAACCACATTAAGGGAAATAGCTTTGCATTGGTTCATCAAATGGTCAAAAGCACACCAGAACCCAGCAATAGATGATGTTAAGAAGGAATTCATCCAAGAATTCAAGCTGCCTTAGACGAATTAGCAAGGATTTTCTGAGCTATTGGAAATCAAACAACGAGAAGGAGAAACAACTAGGGATTTGATGAGAATATTTAAAGACGTGATTGGAAAGCTAAGTTACCCAATCGATCCAAATCACCAATGGGATTGGTTCATCATAGCACTCCTACCATTGAAAAGGGCACCGTTGACACAACAAAAGATTGATACTCTTCAAGATGCTCTCGAGCAACCAATGAAAATATAAGCAATGGCGGGATACCTAGAAGAGTTCAGAGGAGGGGCAGTGGTACAAGATCCATCCATACTAGGGCTACAAAATCAAATAGCCAGTTTGACGAAGAAAATGAAAGATATTCAACTGGTATGACCCGCAAGACCCAATGTGTTGTACACACACTACTTGATGGAAGGACACATAGCCACAGAATGTCTGAGGTTATGGGGATAAAAATTTGGAACTTCAGCGACCGAAACACGAGGGGCCCCACCAGTCGGTGGAGTTGCGTAGATAAATTATCAAGGGCTATACCAACTGCAACCCCACTTCCCAAGGCTCCCCAATCAATAGAATCAAATAGCAGCAGACTGCTGCGAAATATGTAAAGGTATTAGTCATCCTCCACGACTGTGTCCAATTTTGCAAAAATACTCAAATGTTCCAAACAACATCTACTGTGAATTTTGTGCCTCTACAACTCATAATACGGAGAAATGAAAAACCTTTGATGCATTGGTGGAACAATTAGACAAGCTATCCTATAGACTAAACGAGACTCCAAGGGGGCAAGGATGAGAAATGAGAGGTAGCAGAACTGGAGGAAGAGGAATAGTAAGGTGTTATAACTGTGATTAGGAAGGTCATGTAGCGAGAGATTTTTTGCTAACCAGGATACCATGGTGCTGTCAATGCAGAGTCAATGCATATTCTACTGAAGACTGCCGAGAGCTGATTAAGAGGTGGGAAGAGAGAGCCAGAAAAAGGGGAGCTAACCTAGTTAATGCGGAACCAAGGATAGTAGAGACTTAGCCTCTGCAAAGTGTAGCTATAGTCACACGTGGAGGGAAGAAGACAGGAGAGGATGCATGAGACATGGACCTGATAAATCTCATTAATCTGGCATCCCGAAATAAATCTTTTAGCCCAGACCGATAGAAGCAGTAATTTAAAGAAGCACTAGAAACATTCTCACACATAGGAAGACAACAGAGTATGGAACTTCCGTAAAAATCTAGTGAGGGAGGAAAGATAATCCATACAAGCACACCGATAGAAGAATGGTTTTGATTGTTCCTAAAAATTGTAAACAATGGACAGATTCTGGAACAATTAAAGAAAAATATAGAACTGGTCGTGCAAGGAGGAGCAGGACCTGGAGACTCAGGTAACTCAACGGAAAAATATATAAGAAGAGTAAAAAGAAATAAGAGAAGGATTGGAAAGGAGTTCTACGTAAAAACTCAAGTTGTGGGATTCCAAATCAGAGACACAATGCTAGATCTCGGATCAGATG
Organism: Pinus albicaulis; assembly: GCA_034641835.2. Lineage (NCBI taxonomy): Eukaryota > Viridiplantae > Streptophyta > Pinopsida > Pinales > Pinaceae > Pinus > Pinus albicaulis. The sequence goes on along the minus strand of JAXQQM020089434.1, from coordinate 16,922 downwards.
TCAACATTCTACCACGAAAGACATGGGAAGCACTAGGAAAACCGAAGATGTCATACTCACCAATACAGCTCAGAATGGAAAATCAGTACTGCATTGTACCAATAGGAAGGTTGGAAGAAGTTGAGGTTGATGTTGCAGGAGTAAATACCTATATGGACATGAAGTAATAGATATCATGGGGGACAAGGACCCCTATCTTGCCTTGCTGGGGATAGATTGGGCCTTTGAAAATTATGCAGTGATTTATTTAAAGAAGGACTTAATGATATTCGAAGATGGTGAAGTCAGAGTAGTTCAGCCATTGGACCCATATCAAGGACCCCGATACACAGAGACTATTGACAATAGAGAATACACATAGATTCTAGATCAACTGTACCAAATGACGGCAAGAAGGAGTGAATATTACATTAATGCTATAGTAGGAGGAATAGTAAGCTGGAGAAGTGTTCAAAGTTTTGACTTAGGATCAGAAGTAGCTTGGGATGATTGATAGCAGGGAGGATATGAAATCAACACCAGAAGATGTGCCAACATTCGTGGAGTCAACTGGATTGGTACAGAGGTAAGATAATATCCAACTATTTCAAATATGCAAGCTATGAATACATTTATTACCAAAGTGGAAGACAAAGTACCAATAGAACATAGAGTCCCTCTCATGGATGTAGCACTACAATCCATGTTAGCAATGTGGTGGGCAAACCATCACAACTCTCTTTTGCAATGGAAATATATTTTCAGAGCATTAAGAATAAGATTTCATGCATCTTCAAGACCGCAACTGGGAGAAAAGTATGAGGAAATTATGATCGCCTAACACATCTAAAAAATTGCGAGTATAAGTGGAAGAAAGAGGGATATCCAAAATATTTATGGGCACAAAACTTCATACATTCCCTGGACACCATTCCACAAGCTTTGTACCTGATAGAAGAGGAGAAGAGAGGAAATATCTTTATCATATCTTCAGGAGAGTGAGGAAATATCTTTATCATAGCAGAAAGTCAAGGATTCAATGGCATGTAAAAAGATAAATCGGGAGATAGACGATGATGATTTAGAGAATCTTCAACATCTATACTTTGAAGAAAAGGAAGGGGAATGAGATATACGAGAAGAAATAACTACGGAGGGATTTCACCTATTACCCTTGAAGACAAAGAAGCAGAATTATGGAAGCACAAAGAAGCCCAAGATTGCATCTACCAGAGATTATTGGGATACAAAGACAACAAAAGAAATATTTGACCTACTACAAGAGTATGAAGAATTGTTCCCATCTTCAGTAGCAGAGCTCAAAGGAATCAAAGGAGATCTGGGAGAGATGTGCATAGTCCTACAACCAGATGCAAGGCCAATAAAACATAGACCTTACTGCCTGAATCCAAGAGTAAAAGGAAAGGTTAAAGAAGAGATAGAAAAAATGTTGAATGCAGGCTTGAATACAAAGTAAAAAGGAGAAATAAGAAATTAGAGTATGTGTGGACTATAGAAGTCTAAATAACGCATGCATTCATGATCCGTTTCCAACTCCATTTAGCGACGAAGTTCTTGATAATGTAGCGGGAAATGAAGCATGCTCATTTACAGATGGCTTCTCAGGATATCATCAGGTGAGAATAGCAAAAGAAGACAAAAGAAAAAATACTTTCACAACAGAGTAGGGATCATACGCCTATCATGCCATGCCTTTTGGGCTAAATAATTCACTAGATGTGTTCTCACGGATAGTAATAGCAGCATTGAGAGACTATATCCATAAGTTCCTAGAAGTAGACATGGATGATTGGACGATGTACAGTCTATTGAAGAACCATGAAACTCTACTTAGGATAATTTTTGATAGGTACATATAGCATCAAATTTCTCTAAATCTAAAAAAGTGTATTTTTGCAGTACCTTTTGGAACACTTTTGAGACATGTCATTTGTAAACAAGGTGTGTGTGTGGACCCTACGAAAGTGGCAGTAATTGTGAACATGAAAGCACCAGAGAATGTAAAACAATTAAGGTCACTACTAGGACACACAGGATACAATAGGAGGTTCCTCCGCAACTACAAAAAAATCATAGCATCACTAGAAAAGCTGTTGCGGAATTCAGAACAATTTATATGGAACGATGAATGCACTAAGGCATTGAACACATTGAAAGAGAAAATAACAAGTGCACCCATATTAGCCCATCTCAATTGGGATAAAAAGCTTCATGTCCACATTGACACTTCAAGTATTGATTTGGGGGTGGTGCTAGCTCAGCCAAGAGAAACCTCCATAGATTACCCAGTATACTTTGCAAGCAGGAAGTTGGCAACAACATAAAGGAATTACACAACAACGGAAACAAAGGCTCTTTCTATGGTATACTCTCTGAAGAAATTTTACCACTACTTATTGGGAGGCACATTCAAGTTCTTCATAGATCATTCAGCACTGAAATATCTGGTAAAAAAACCTATATTGGAAGGCAGAATCTATAGATGGCTCCTACTATTCCAGGAATTCACTTTCGAAGTAATAGTAAAACAGGGAAGGCTAAATGTTGGTCCTGACCATTTTTCAAGATTGGAGATTGGGAAAAATGGGGGATCCATTGATGACCAACTGTCGGATGCTGATCTCTTCCGAGTAGAAGCCATCCCAGATTATCTAGAACATATAGCGACATACTTGGCCACAAGACAATGGCCATCAGAATACACGGAAACCAAAAAAATGCATCTAGTAGTTAAAGTGGCAGAATATCAACTCATATAAGGGAAGTTATATAAAATGGGCCTCGATCATATCCTTCAAATATGTGTCTTAGATCACGAAAGAGAATACATCTTGTGGGAATGTCACAGTAGAGTTGCGGGAGTCCAATTCGGTGCAAAACCCGCCGCAAGGAAAATTCTACATGCAGGATTATGGTGGCCCACCGTGCACAAAGATAACATGAAATATGTGAAAATGTGACGCCTGCAAAAGAATAGGATGACCGTCACATCATGATGAGCTACCCCTGCAACCCATGAGGGCTATGCATGCATTTGAGAAATGGTCTGTCGACTTCATAGGTACAATTGAACCAGTGGCGCGACACTCGCAAGCCAGGTATATAATGACCGCAACTAACTACCTCACAAGATGGGTAGAGGCGGAACCAGTAAGGGACTATATAGTAGACACAAAAACCAGATTTATTTTTGAGAACATCATTAGTAGGTTTGGATGCCCAAGGATCCTAACAAGTGATCAAGGCACACATTTCATTAATGCCACAATTAAAGCACTGCTCGACAAATTTATGATACAACACCACAAGAGCAGCCCGCACCACCCTTAGTTGAATGGAACCGTTGAGGCTTTCAACAAAATCTTGGAGAAAGGACTAACAAAGATATGCAATGCTAACCATGATGACTGGGATGAAAATATACCAGCCACATTGTGGGCATACATGACAACAATAAAGAGATTGCATAATCAAAATCCATTCCAGTTAGTATACGAGAAAGAGGCAGTAATAACAGTCGAGTTTATCATACCAAGCCTCTTAATTGCTTCAATGACAGAGGAGGACTCCATATTTTCACGCCTTCATGAATTGCAGGAGCTGGAAGAAGATAGTTTTCTGGCAGATTTCCATCAATCAATACAGAAACAACGACAAAAATCCTGGCATTACTGCCACATTAAACATAAAACATTAACTATTGGTGGAAAATTACTTCTCTATGACATCAAATTCTAGAATTTCTTGGGGAAGCTAAGAATGCATTGGATGGGATTGTATTACGTCATAACGATAAGAGAATCAGGCTAGCGCAACTAGATGGAGAAATACTTCAAGGATGGTTGAATGGCGCACACCTAAAATCCTATCAACAGTAAGCACCACAACCCTTTTTAATCTTAATAATTCTCGCACCCGAGAGCAGTCAATAGATTAGAATCAATAGCTCTCTTGCAACCGAGATGAGACATAGAATAGTTTATGTTTTACTCTTTTCAGTCCATTAGAGTAGGAATCCTTAATAAGAAACCAGCAAAGTCACACAAAGATAACAATCACCCTGTTGTGATGTGGAGACCACATCACAACCAATTGTGGTCAAGGGGAGAGTCTACAGTGTTACATAGCCTAAGCGTGTCAACCATCATTCACTCATAATGACCCATCATACCATTGTCAGTATGTAAGATCACCCGAATTTGAAAAATAATTGTTGTAATTAGTAACTCCCACACCATAATAAAGTTGCCATATTAAGCCATAATTATTACCTACCATGTATACCCGATTTCTGAAGCCAACATCAGCAATGTCAGAGTACACCACATCCTGGTAACTAATCACACGATTATAGCCGTGGGGAAAGACAACAATAATTAATTAGTTATGGAGTCACATCAACATCATTCATGCCAGTAATACTACTTAACCCGCATGAAGGAGGGAAACAATAGAATGCCGGAAAATTCCGAGTTATCAGAAAAATAAATGGCTATAACGATAAGCCCAATTCCAATAACAGAAATTCAGAGCAGTAGACTAGCAACAACAGTTCTAGTATACAGCAGAAGGAAGAAAATGACAAAGATGGCTACCTCAGTCGTTGAGCCTGAGCTCGATGGAAGAAATAAAAGAGTGGAGTCGCTAATAGGAAAATATGAAAATGCCTCGTTGATAGATACCGACTTCACACAGTGCTACCACTTCCTAGCAATGAAAAGGCAGGTGTACATTGAAAATTATGCAAAGGAGGGAGGAGGTGAAGCAACAAAGGTGCACCCAAACTTCAGAGGCATCTAAAGATCGAAAATAATGCACCTCAGAAGCCTTCCAGTATTCAGGATGTTATCACAAAATTGCACCTAGTTATTTGCTAACCAGACAAATTTATGTAACTATCTCAAACCAACTTGTGACTGAAGCTTAGCCTCTTCAGTCTGAGAGGGCTCTCTCAAAAAGGGTTAATGATATTTGATAATGATAAACTAGATGGCTAACTCTACTTGAAAAATGACTTGTTTGTGATAAGTGTAGGTTAAAAAGAACATCAGTCTGCAAACATTGGACTTATGGAGTCAACAAAGCAACAATTCAGTAGTAAGTTCACTTGACATGGAAGTTGAGACAGTTAAGAGTTTTTAGCAAAGGTAAGAACTCATGAAATAAGAAATAACACAATCAATTCATCTATAAAGGAAGTCAAAGCATTACATGAATGAATTATGAGTATTAAATATGAAAACCAATGTAAATGGTACACATAGAAAATATAGAGCAGATAAACACCAAAAAATCAATCATAATCTCAGGTTGGTCAAGAAACAAGTCTGTTGTATTACTGAAAACAATCAATTACATAAAGCTGCAATTTTGCCAAAAGGTCTCCAACCCATACAAATTTGAATATATACCCTTTAATAGAATTTTTACATGATGAAATGATCTGCCTCATGTCTATATTCATCAAAATTTTTCTAATGACACCTTTCATAACAAGAAAACATCTACATTAATGAGAGAATGACAACTATTCTATTTTACAGTCCTTTTCCTAATAGGACTCAAACTACTACTTATTACATCAACTACCCCATCTCCTAAAAATAATTACATATTTCACAACTAATTCTTCACATGTTCAAATAGGCTATGATAGAACTCATCACTACATGACATCTTAATTAGCCTCCTCCAAATCTCGAAACAAACCCTATTTTTAAGGAAAACTCGTCCTTACCTTAAACGAATGGTTTGGCTGATGATTTGTCTTCATCTCATACCCTTTAAGTCTTGGATGACTGCTAAAATAGTCCTTTTACCCTTTGAAAGTATCCAACTATCTAAAACTACCCAAAAAACTGCTAATTAACCTTCAAAACAGCGCACTACGAAAGTATGATAGTTTCGTACCGTACTTTCATAGCATACAGAAAATGCACTTTTCCATCAAATTTTCTGATTCTTTCCTTCTGCTTTGTGTTCATTATGCCTTGACACATCTTCCATATCAATTTCACCCCTTTTAAGCTTCCCGAAATGGTTTTAAATGCAAAAAGAAATCTAGAGGTGGTTTCGTAGCGTTTTCTCGGCTTCAAGCCTAGGAAACGCTACGAAACTACTGAAAATAGTGTAAATTCCGGATTTTTACCTAGCTTCAAAAATGAACCTTCCAGCTTTGATAATTTGGTTTTAAACATGTCATTTAATTTTCAAAACATAAACCATCTCAAACTATGAGTCTTGAGGTGTTTCTTCTTCATTGATGATGAGTTGAGCTATTGGCTCCTCAACTACTCTCATTTTTAGGCCTTTCTTCTTCAGCTCTTCATGGATTAGTTTTAGTTCTTCTTAGAGGTATTTAACCTCATCCTTAAGCTTTCTGTTCCTCTCTGCATGTTCTGGACCTCATCAAACTAATGAGGAAACAATCAATCTCACCTTTCATATTTAAAACATCTTTGCAGATTTTTCCTGTTTTTCTAAAAAATAAGTCTTAGAACAGAGCATATATATCCTAATTCATGATGTAGTTTGAAAATATGGAGGATATTTTTATCAATAATAATTATATTAAGAAAAACCTCTCTTGGTGTTTATAAAAACATCTCCAGATGTCCAGAATCTGCATTTGAAAAACATGTGTAAAACAGGTAAACTCTATTTTCTGAAAATAGGGCTTATAAGAAATCCCTGTATCTCCCAGCTGATAGCACCTGTGAGAAAAGTGAGAGAGGTTATTTTTCCTTGTTCTATTCTTGCCAATAATGTATCTCATTATTTCCAAATTAATCTATGTTAATCCATAATACTCTCTTTAAACTTACTGTTCAAAAAGTCCAAAAACACAACAATTTCTTTGTTAGCTCTAACAAAAAATTAAAACAACTTGCATTGATGCATGCTTAAGAAAACCTAGGGTCTTCCACAAATATATTAAGGTCCATGAGATTATATCTTATCCACAAAGCCTCCTTTGTGTTCTCTTGTACATGACCATCTCTTTTTATAGCCAAGTTGCCCTCTTAAAAAAGTGACACATGTAAAGCCAAATTGGACAACAAGCTGCTTGGTGTGATGAGGCAGCTCTCAAATGGTGACATTGAGATGTTTCACATGCAATAATGAATGTTGAGTGAAAAATAGAAACTTAGGATAAAATTTTATATTTTTGATGACAGCTCATGCTTAAATCATGACACATACGTGCCAAAAGGGTAATGATGACCTCATACATGCTTAAAATGGTGATAACGACTTCAGCCATGACCATTGCACCTTGATCTTAACCCTAACTGACTTGAATGGCATCTAACACATCCCTTTCAATCATTTACTGATAGCTAGCAGATATTTTGACAAGACAGACAAGAATCCTTACTTTTGTAGCGAACCTAGTGTATTTCTGGGCATTTTCGCTACGAAAGTATTAGCAGTTTCATAGTGAAAAGTGCATTTTCTCTGTGTATTTCACTACGAAAGTGTGGTTTATTGGAGAAAATGACTCTTTCGGTGCTATAAACCTAGGAAAGGAAAAATTTCAGAAAATCATGATTGATGTGACATAAAAGGATTTGAATGAGGGTGGGTTTAGACCTTAGGATAGGCTAAATAAGAAAAATAAAATTTTTTCCTTGACCAATTAATGAAAAATGAATTCTATGACCCTACCTTTGACACATGAACCTCTAGGAATTTTTCAAATGATGCTTCATTTTTTCTGAGTGATAATAGTGGCTCCACTTGGGATGGTGTGCCCCTGTGGTACACCAAAGAACCTGTTGTTCCTTGAGAAACAATTCCTTGCTATGTAAAGGAATCCGTGCTCAAGACATTAAATATTATGTCACGAACAAGTGTATATCTGTCTCTGTTTATTAAACCTTCAAATATTAATAATATAATCTCCAAATATCAAACCCCTACAAGTTCTGCAATGCCATGTTCTCTTTATGTTGAAGTGAATGAATGGAAGAAAAAGAAAGAAAAGGATTTCAATTTGATATGTTGCTTAAAACAGAATCTACCATTATAAAACCCTGAAGAAGTGAGCAACAATAAAGTTAAAATAGAGGAGCGCCCATTAAGGATGTTTAACTCTTAGATACACAGATATCAAGAGACCTGCAGCTCAAATCACTCTATTTTATTCATAGATATGGAAACAAAATGAAAACTGGAAAACTATTCAACATAGATAGAATGAAGGAAACTTGCAAAAATTTTCATTGATTCAATATTTTTCAGTACAAAATTAGGCTTCAAGGTCCAAAACTCGGAACCTTTCTCTTTCTTCAAATTGTCTTTAAATACATTATGACAAAACAGTTTCCAGTAATGAAACTGATCCTAACTACTCTAACCAACTTTAACTGCCTAAACTGTTAACTGTCATGGAGGTACATGCCTCGAAAAAGTCTTATTACATTTACATAATCCTGAGAAATGACATAATGAGGATTTTTAAAACTTCTAATCTAAAGGAACAACTGGTCCTGAAGTGGCTGCGGAATCAACAGCTACTTTTGATTTGTCCGTTGGAATCTTCTTTGTTGTGTCAATGGAGAAGATTTTGCATTTTTTCCAAAGTTCACTTTGAGTTGTAGGAGCATTCCTGTAGCTGAGGTATTCCAATCTAAATGCAACTGCCTGATTGTGAGTGAGCCTTTCTATGAAGAGTGCCTTTACCATCCATAGCAAATTGAAGTGCCTCTGTAAAAAGTTAAACACTGTCTCTCCCTTTAAAACTTGTGTCTTTTTGTGTCTGCTATCTGCTCTGCTCTTTGCCAGTGTTAATGCATCTTCATAAAACTTCCATGTCAAAATATTTCCCTTTTCTGTCCAGCATGAAGGCAAACCTGTTCGGATCAATTTATCAAAAGTTATATCAAACTTCTTTACCGCCTCTTTAATTCTCAGTAACCTTTTCTCTGCAACTTTTCGTAGATCATTCTTAATTATCATTTTATTAACTTCTTCAGCATAGAAGTATCTTTCTTGTATATCAATTTCTTCTAGCTCTTCATCTGATTTGGAATTGATAAAATTTAAAAACCTCCTAGCCCAATTTTCTCTTTTAATGAGCGTTTGTTTTTCTGATGATATCTCCTCTTCATGGTCTGAGATGAGGCGTTTCTCTGTAGCAATTATACTTAGGGAATCCCAATTTGACTTCATTTCAGATATAATTTCATTCCAAATAATATCTTTAGCTCTTAAAAGTGAGATGTTACCTTTTAGCTTCTCCTTGAGCTCCTTAATTTCATCCTCAGCCTTTTGTAATTGCTGCTTATTTTCATTTGCTTTATTTTCCCATCCTCTCATAATCTTAGTAGCTATTTCCAAATCTAACTGAACCCGTTTAAGATCACCTTCAGCTATCTTCAGTTTTGTGCTGAGCTGAACAATTTGGGCTTGAGGATCAGAATCAGCACCACCTGTAGGCGAAATAAAAGTGCAAGTGTGGTTTTCAATATGATTCTGCAGAGATATAGCAGTCTGCTTCACTTTGGACAACTCTTCATCTTTTTGTAACAATTGCAAACGTAACTCTTCCTTTTCTTTTTCTACCTCAGCTACTTCTACAGCCATTGAGTGCTCTGTAGCTGGTAATTTTAAATTTTTCCTTAGTGAGGATATTTCTACTTCTGCACTTTTCATGAGTTTTTGAATTGCAGCTTTATCATTTGGATCCACACCAATTTTCATAATGATCTTCTTCAACTCTTCGTTTTGAGTTGTTAATGCCCTTGAATTAGCTTTCTCCATTTTGCATTGTCTGATGACCTTTGCAAGCATGTTTTCAGTCTTGACTGTTGTGGCATTGGTCTTGCTCAAATCATTTACAATCAACTGCCCGGTCTGCATATGAAGATTCATTTTGTCCCACAATGGGATCTTTTTAACATCCATGACTATGTTTACCTCATTAAAGCTGCTCGAAGACCCAAGGGACATTCCCTTTGGATGTGACAGAGCCATTCTAAATTGATCTTTTTCAATATCCATTACAGTCAATAATCTGGTCTGATCAGCAGCTGTGTGATGTTCTGCTTGCACTTCTACATTGGCTCTTATTCTCTGATTTCTTTCTTCAATTTGCGTGAATACTTGCTTGACTGCCGGCATCCTTTCTGAGTAAATTTCATGTCTTCTAGGAGAGGAGGGAACACTTGATTCTTCATTGATATGAAGGGTAAAACTAGGCGAATTGGGAGAATGATCTTCTGCTAGTTTGGTTCTCTTTTCTTCTCTGGGTTCCTCATTATCTATTTCAATAACATCTTCTCTACTTCTTTTGCTTGACCTTTCCATAATGGCAGGTGTTTGAATGCTGGTTTTTGAGGCACTTGTTTCACCTGGATTTTCCAACTTCTCTATATCAGGCTTGCTTACATGGGAGAATGCAGCATACCCATTCTCAACCCTTTTCTGAGAAATTATTCCATGCGGATCATAAGGCCATTTTTCTCCCAACAACAACTATGTCCCTTCCAACATTTTTGAGACTTCATCAAAAGCTTGTCTCGTGTTGACCACAAAAGGTCCCACACTCATAGGCAATTTGTACATCAAACCTTTCTTCATGGGAAGAAAGTGGACTTGGTCTACATTAAGACTTTGCCTTATGAATTCCAGGGCGAAAAGTCGCATGGGTACAAAAGTTGGGAGCCTATAGGGCTCAATGCTAACTCCATACAGCCTTATCTCCGAGTATTCTTCGAATACAAACCAATCTCCAAATCTGCAATTGGGTCCTATCTGTAGGAATTCCCAGGCTTTTGGTAGAAAGCATGGAGGAAGAGTTCCATTCAAAATTTTATAAGCAATAGACATGAAATGATTAGAAAATTCAAACAACCCTGCTTCATTCTCTTCTTTTCTAATCATGTCGGTCCAGAATAAAACTGATTGCTTATTTTTATTACTATCAACTATATTTAAACCCAAACTCATGAACTCTTCAACATTTTGATACAAAAATAAGTAAACAACCAATGATGGAAATCTGAAGAAACCTGTTAGAGGAAAAGCTATCAATTGGGAATTTACTATTTCCTGCCAAAAAGACGGAATGTCAAGGACCACCCCTGGTTTCATCATTAGTGCAAACATCCCCAAGACTGATTTATCAATTTTGTGGTCATCGTCTTTCCCCAAAATCTCTGTAATGCAGCTAAGAACTGGCCTATACTGAACATTGAACGCCTCCAAACTGAACTCTTCTCCTTCAAATTGAGTTTTTTCTGGATTTGATTTCAAAAATGACATACAACGACTGAACTCTTCGTTTGAAAGGTCTTCAAAATACTGAACCAATGAATCTTCGGACAATTGTAACGGAGACTGATCTTCTGGGAAGCATAATTCTTGGCGAATTAATCGTGTTGATACCTGCAGGACATTTTCTCCATGAGAATTCATGACAAAAAATTTACCAGGGTACATTGATGAGACTAACCAAGAGATGAACTCGGGGAAGAAATGAGTTTTCGGAACACAGGCAGACAACACACCAGAAATTTTCATAGCAGATAATACAGGGGATTCATCAGTGTTTAGGGTTACTTGGTAATGCAAGAAGGGATGATTGACGGACGACGCGGTATCATGGACGTCCTTTTCACTATCCAGGAGGGGACTGAGGTTTGATGAACCAGACAAGGATATTCGTTTTGCCATGACTGATGGACAATGAAAACAATATGGGGGTACTGGGCAAGGGAAATGTGGCAGGAGCGCGAATCAAAGGAAAAAGAACCACAGACAGATGAGAATGAGACAATGGGCCATTTAATGGTTACAAAGATCTGCAATAAATGCCAAAATGACGTGTATAAAATTTGACAGATGTCTGCCACTTCCCTGATGACATCACTACGGGGGGTCCTGAAGTACGGCGAAAAAATTCGACTGATACCCCCCGTAATGAATCCAGGCCGTTGATCACGGCTTCCGCTGAGATTTGATTAGCTTGTTTGAAAGCACTTCTCCGCGATCATCACCTCCGCTCAAGAAACTGCTCGGAGCTTAAGCTTAAATCAAAACATATATTTCAATAAGGTTAATATTCATCGAGCTTTGAAATGCTTCTTTTATGATATAGTATAAAAACTTTATACTATAACATATGATTTTTTGATTTTCTATTTTTTTTTTATATTTTTGATATTCAAAATAAAAATTGAAAAGGATATGCAGATATGATCAGCAGAACCTGTAGTTCCAATGCCATTCATCTTCTTGGAAATAAAAACTTTGAAATTTATGAAAAATTTGCCAAGCTCTTATGGCCTTCTGCTTGGGTGCAAGCTTGATGATTACTGCTGAAAAACCAACTTTGTACCTACTTAAAATATGCTCAGTCAATTTTGAGCTTATTCACCCACTCTTACCTACCCTAACAACTGTAATCTCCATTTTTAATTCAAGAAACATGAAACTTCAAATGAAGCCATTCATTGATCTGATCTGAAATTTGAACCTCTTGACTGCACTTGAACCAAAAGTAATCATGATATTGAAATGACCAAGGAAACATACAATGCATATGATCCTCATAATGAAAATATAACTGGAAAACTGGACTGTAGAAATCTTCCATGTAGTCAGTTATAGGATCATAGAAGACATAATCTGTTTCATGATTCTCAAGACATTCTGCACCTTTGGACAACTCATATATGCTATGCTTAGCAACACAATATTTTAGTTGTGTGCTATCAAAATTATTTTCAAAAACATGGTATTCTTCCTCAATCTCAAAAGAGAAAGGTAGCAGCACCCTCTCTTTGTATTTTGGCATGAGAAACTTTTGAAAAGACTGACCTTGATCATGAAGCCTATAAGATTGAATTTGACCTTCTAAAACTTCAATGTCTTTCTCAATGTTCTTAGCAACTTCATCCAAAAATTGAATCTTATCTTTTGAATTGCACTCAAATGATTTTAGATAAGAAGACAAGGACAAAGAAAAATTTTCATCTACTTCCTCATTAGTGTGATCATCATTCCATTGTTTAAAACCTTGAATGGAAGGAGAGTCTACCACAAACTCTATTCTTTCCATCCATGTTTCCACAAAAATAAGCCAAAACTTAGCAAATAAATTAATAGATCTGATAGGAAAGCTTTAAATCCATTGTTTACATTTCCCATGAAATGAATCATAGAAAAATATGATGAAAATATCTTCATGTCTAACTCTAAGAAGCTAAATAAAGTCATGGAAATATGATATATACTTCAAGGTCAAACTCAAATCTTCCCCATTGAATTTTGGACCATTCCTTAAAAAATATGCATTTTTGGGAAAAGGATTTGGGAAGCCATAAATTTTTGAAAAATCTATACATGGATATCTTGAAACAAGAATGGCAGCATCTGAGTTCTTCATATGTCAAGTGGAATCACATGAATCTATGTAATTTTGAATTCTTCAACAATGGAGTCGCCAAGGTAGTTGCAGCCTCAAACAGATTTTGAGCTCCTGCTACCTTCAAGAGTTGAACTTCAAAATTTTGGGAGATGTATATATTCAGACTCCTGACAGACACACCAAAATGTTATCACAAAATTTCACCTGATAAGATGCTAACCAAAAAAATGTATGTAACTGTTTCAAACCAACTTGTGACTAAAGCTTAGCCTCTTCAGTCTAAGAGGGCTCTGTCAAAAAGGGTTAATGATATTTGATAATGATAAACTAGATGGCTAACTCTACTTGAAAAATGGCTTGTTTGTGATAAGTGTAGGTTGAAAAGAAAATCAGTATGTAAACATTGGGCTTATGGAGACAACAAAGCAATAATTTAGTAGTAATTTCACTTGACATGGAAGTTGAGGCAGGTAAGATTTTTTAGCAAAGGTAACCACTCATGAAATAGGAAATAACATATTCAATTCATCTATAAAGGACGTCAGAGCATTACATGAATGAATTTTGAGTCTTAAATATGAAAACCACTGTAAATGGTACACATAGAAAATATATATTAGATAAACAATAAAAACTCAATCAAAATCTCAGGTTGGTCAAGAAACAAGTCTGTTGTATTACTGAAAACAATCAATTACATAAAGCTGCAATTTTTCCAAAAAGTTTCCAACTTTGTTTGGGTTCCCCCATGTTTTTAGCGGATTGGCAAGACCAAAAGATGAGACAACATCAGAACCACTTTGGGGCCCTAGGATCTAGCCCTCCTGGACCTGGAGAGGGATCTCTCCAAATAGATCAAAGAATGATATGTCTTTGAAGCTCGAATTGAGATATTAGGCTAGTTATGAAGCACAAAGGGGGGTTTTAAATGGTTTGGTTGGAGGGTTGCTGGGTTGGTTAGGATATCATGGACTGGGAAAGCAATGGGAGAAAAGGAATGAAGCAACAGGATGTTTCAGCAGAGAGGATAGGCCAAGATAGTGCCATCCATTGGGCTATGGAGTCATGAAAGGAAATTACTTGCATCCACTAGCCAAGGCTTCCAAAGGGCAAGTCATCTAATACTAAAGGATCTTTTAGATTAGATGGTGGGATGGAACATTAAGGACTGAAAGTGAAAGAAGGAAAACAACCAAATTTCTGTCTATAGATCAGGCCAGAGGTCATTTAACTCCAGACCTGCTTGGACATACTCAAAGGTAGCTCTCAAAGAGGGACAAAGGGGTTGCTTATAGATCGGACCAGAGGTCATTTAACTCCAGGTCTACTTTAGCAACTCCAAGTGAAAAACAGAGATAAGTTAAACAGAAGGGATCTTAAAAGGGCCAGCTGGTCGCGCAAGGATCCTAGTGGACAGGGCTAACACTCATCCCCAGTGTTCCCAAACTTTCCAGCTTAAACCCCTCAAGAACATCTAAGAACAGCTTCAACTAATTCATACATCAGCCAGCAGGCAGTAACATCCACTGCGCTGGTTAAACCAACTGAAATCAACTCTTAGATAGCACATGGAGCAGAAAACATTGATGGCAAGGAGAGCAGACAACATAGGGCACCTAATAAGGGTGAATCCTATACCACTATTCTGATGCAAGCCCAAAAGAACATGAAACAGTATGAAAATGTAAATAACAGAGTTAAGAAAGACATCACCAATAGTAATAGACCAGGATCCTGTGAAATGTGCTTTGATTAATTGATGCAAAACCAGTCATGTACAATATGGCTCAATGGCTAATACAGTCCCAACTTTCTCCTCCCAGCCTATTACATACAACTACCCTGCTACTCCCTCCCACGACTGTTCTAACAGTCGGATGAATCCCTCTAACAGCCAATGCCACAGCAAGGCAACAACACCAACAACCAACAACAACCTTTTCAATTCTTTCTTAGGGATTTTATAGGAGAAGGGGAAGAAACAGAAGTAGATGAACAATTTAATGAATCTCATTAAGACAGAATGGTGGATGAAGCCGAGCCCATTCCACTTAATGGCCTTCTGCAGCGCTGAATGTACTCTAAGATTGGTTCGGAGATCTCTGTCAGGTCGAAATCGACCCCTGATATTTCTTTGGAGTCCTTATGGTGCTTGGAGCTGCGCTAGCCTTCGAATAAATTGGCTGGGTGACAAGTCTACTTGGAGTTCTCCATGCCTCCTGCTTCTTGCTGACATGCAGAAGCAGAGCTTCAGTCGGTGTATTTAATTGTCTCGGGCTCGAGGAGGCATGGAGAACGCTGTGGGAAGGTGTACCTCTGGAGGAAAAGGTCCTGTTGTTAGGTAGCATAGTTATGGCGTGCTGGTGCACTCTTAGTCTTCAAACTGAGCCTTAATTCTTTGATCACGGGATTAGCGCTTCAAATATTCAATTACAGGCTCAAATCCCTCCGATCCGACTCTGCTGTCTCATTGGCTGCTGAATTGGCCTCTCTGTACTGCCTACGCTATGAAATAAACCTGTTACAGACCCAGGCAGTGGTAGTGGAGAAATGCTGTGGAGGTGGAGAAATGGTGGCGGAAGAGTGGAGAAACGATGGAAAGTGGTGGCGAAGCAGTGGATAATGGTGGAAAGAACACAGAGTGGCGGAGAAATGATTAACGACGTACAAGCCCAACAATTAGCTTTGGGCGGTACGAGCACAAAAAACAGTGAACGGATGAGTGGAAGTGGGACCCAGCGGAGCGGAGGGCGATGAACGTGGCGTCGAATCCGGTGAAGTTAAACCAGACGCGGAGATGAAATCGGAGCTTGTCCTGTCAGGGTGAGCGAGGCATCGCAACGCACATATCAAAGTTCCGATTGCGATTGTGGACAGGATGCGATTGAATTATGGTCGTTGGATGTGGTAGGGAAACAGACGGCGAAGATTTAATCGGGGGGAAGACAGAAAGACTTGCGATTGGAGGAAATGGGAAGTGTGATGGCCGTCGGATCAGTAGGGGAATGGACGGCCCAGATTGAATCAAGAGATCGCAATCGGGAGTCAGAAGAAACGGTTTGCGATTGCGATCAGAGAGGGGTTTGCGATTGAGCGCTGACCGTTAGATCTGCAGGCCAGATCAACGGCTCAGATGTAATCGGGGGACAGCAATATCGGGGGGATCGGGAGAGGACTTGCGATCGGGAGTTGCGATGACCGTCCGATCTGCGGGAGGATGGATGGCTAGGATTAAGTCGGGAGATCGCAATCGGAGCACAGAGAAGAAGGCATGCGATTGGCGCTCCGCCGTTGGATCTCCGCGGAAGATCAACGATGCGGAACGCACCGCGAGCTTAACGTGTTAGAACAATCGCATCGGGGCTTTTGGATTTTACAAAGGGAATGGATCCTCCGCCGATCTTCCAATTTCGATTAGCGCCTGGGACTTAAGCGCTTGGTCCCAGCGCCGGGGCACATGTGGGGAAGTGGTTGAAGGGGCTTGCGGTAGAGGGGCTAAGCCCTATAATAAGGTCGGAAATGGGTTTAAGCCTGTTTTAATGGATTT